>OZ010729.1:10826452-11032653 GCA_963932275.1 Andrena praecox
ATTTTCTACGGCAACTAGCGCCTGTGTGAGCCATTAAGAGCCTCGTTGATTCAGCGCAGTTGAAAAAGTCCCCGCCAGGGGGACGCTAGTCTTTCTGTTCTCCAGAGTTTCGTCGCATGGTGAAGGAAATCTCATTTTAAAATTCTCCCTCACTTAGCTTTCTGATACGTAACTATCGCGGAGCAACGCGGGGCCTTGAAGACCCTCGCGACCCAAACACGTGCGCCACTATTTGCGAGCGCCATAAACCTGGCATTCTTGGACAGCCGTGCGCCACATGTACCAAGGCCTGGCTCCAGGTCATTTCGACTGTCAATCGTTGTGAGCTAGTTTCCGAGAATCCCAGAACGATGTACAGCTTCCACCTAACCTAACTTAACCTAACCCAAACCTTCGCCTTCTTCCAGACACCTCCGTTACACCTGTCTCATGTAACAGGATCAATTACATTTCGACAAATGCGCATGTACCTCCGCGTTCTACTCAACTGATCGGAGACCAAATGTGTCGACGTTAAAACCGCGCCAACGCATCACGGTACAACAAATTTATATACCACCCAATACAAATCAAAGACCTCTTATGTCTTAGGTACCCTTTTTCAGGCCTTACGCACCATCAATATTTTCTGATCCCGTAATCAATAAGAGATTTATTGTTGAGTGGCTCTACACACCCTAACTCTTTTGTACACATTAACAATTTCTTGCGTCGGAACGGTGCGTTTGCGGCACAGGGTTTATTCGAACATATTCTCTTCTCGTTGAGCAGAGCACGTTGATGTAAAAACACTTTAACATTAATTTTCAATGTTATAAACAATTTTGCGGCAAATGTTTTTTTACAAATGTCCACCGATCCAGAGGCGTAGATTCATCCCTGAAAGGCAGTGACCATCACTTTTTATACACCCTGTACATAAACCGGCTGACAACCACTGTATTTATTTATTACCGTAAATACATAAGTTTCGTTTCGGTACCAACGTTCGCACATTGTACACTTTCTTTTCGCCACACCTTCGATTACTGCGCCCATGAAGTTTTAATTATGGATCCCCATAGTGATTCAGTATATTACGGAACCAAAAGGGCGGAACATATAAACACGCACACTTTCGTTTGGGAATGAATAAGAAATATGAAGAGACATACAAAGAAGCAGCACAAAAGAGAAAATGCTACGGATATACCAGGTGGCCTAATTACCTTTTTGTCTCTAAATCGCTTCGTAACTTGAGAGCAACAAAGGTATCATCCCTTGACAAAGAAAATGTAATTACTTAGTACTATGTACCCTTCTGTTTTATTTTCTTCTCCCACATGCAGTGGCGGAATGGGTCTGAAAATATTGGTTGCCAGGAGACAAAGGGGGCACCACCCATAATTATAACGCTGGCCCTTAATTTTTGTAAAAAATAACGTATGCGCTGGTCTCACGTAACCCGAATCAGAATTATCTTCTAAGAGTTATTTTATTATATTCTTAAATATAAAGTACCCTCGAAAAATTATTAAAATTGTTTTTATTAAAATAGTAATACAACGTGAATTCTGGTTGCATACAGTAATAATATTGGAACCTCTTATACATATTTTCAAGCTACTACAAGGTTATTAACATTTTTAACAAATTGTCTGATTTTTAAGGGGACCCACAGGGAGGTCTGTGAAGTTGGCACCTCCAAATGCGATTTTTTTGAAAAAATTGATGGCATTCGTTTGTTCACCCATCAAAAAAAGTTATGAAAAAATAAAAAAATATTCACCAGCATCCCCATGAACTATGAACATTTTCCGCTCCTTTTTAGGTGGGATACGGTTGTCCACAATTAGTCCACCCTTCAGAAAAAAGTTATGAACAAATTAAAAAAATCGTCATCAGCACACCCACGAACTATGAACATTTGGACAGATCGCAGACAATCGTATCCCACCTTTAAAAAATTGAAACGTGTTCATGGGGGTGCTGATGACAAATTTTCGTAATTTGGTCATAACATTTTTTTGATGGGTGGACTAAGGAAAATTTTTGGTGGACAAACGTGGACAAATCGTGGACAATCATTTCCCACTGATAAACCATTAAAACGTTTTCATGGGGGTGCTGGTGAATTTTTTTTCATTTCTTCATAACTTTTTTTGAAGGGTGGACAAACGTGGACAAACGAATGCTACCGATTTTTTTCCAAAAATTCGCATTTGGGGCTGCCAACTTCACAGACCTCCCACAGGGCCCACTTGCCATCGGGCAAGCTGACACCCTGTCGCGTCCGCCACTGCCCAGACGTATTACACATAGAATGATATAACAAATATTTCATAACAGGCTGCATCAACAAATGTAATATTTCAAAACCATTCCCCAGAATACCATTTAGCGAAAAAGTAGTTATAGAGATCTTCGGATGATCCTGACGTCATCCCCCTTCGAATCGGCCAATGGCTACCGTAGTTGCCCTGGTATCAGGAAGCACGAACCGGCAGCCAATGTGCTTTCCGTGAATTGTCTAATGGCATCACACCTAGTCGTTGGCACACAGTAATGAACCGTAAACAGAATTAGACCGAGTTGCCGGTAAAGGGTTGCGTGACGTAGCTAAGAGTTCGAGAGTGCCCATTGAGCTCTCTTCAACTGCTCGGAACTTGATGAACCCCACCGACCTACCCAGCGATGGTTAACAACGCTTCCGACTTGCTGGCAATGCACAGCGCAAGCCTCCTCTCCATCTTCTTCCTTGCTGAGGCTATCCCTACCAGGCCTAACCCAGACCGACGCCCGGCTTCTCTTTCCTTTTCCCCTCTCTCCCCTACTCCCTCGGCCCCATACCTTGTCTGGGATTTACCTACCTCGGGCACTCATCTCCTACCATGTCATTATGTCGTTATTTCCGACAACGAGCGTGTCCTGGCTAACCCTCGTACGCTTACCTCTAACAGGAATGGGCGCGAAACTGCTTTTGCCCGAAATCCGACTACAGACGCCGCTTGTGAATGAACCGCTCGTGTCGCGGTCGATCTTTGCAATAGAACTACGAGGCCACGTTTTAATGCGCGCTCTCAGCCTGATTGTATTTCTTCTCCCCCGACATAGGCACGCCAGCGAAATGGCTGTCCCTTGCATCGGTAAGTGGGTCTGTTGTTCCTGCCCGACTACTTGATCTTCACTCTTTTGGTGGTCATCCGCCGACGGTGTACAAAATACCGCTAGGAATAATCGACTTCTTCTAGCGGCACGCATTGGTAAAACCGGGAAATAACGAATTTCACTTGAGAGGAAAAACGGACTAACCCACATTTTTTTTTTGCGAAATTGAGTTAGTAGCAATAATGTATTCCAATAGGTTGTACTAATCATATGAAATATGAAAAATTAATATCTTTTTGATTCGGATAGGACCGATTTCTACATTTAGCTCCGATATTCTTGAACGCTGTTTGTTTATATCCTGTGCGAGGATTTTAAGGCTGGGAAATATCCAATTTCAGGATATGCTACTCATCTCACGAGGTAAGATCCCGCACCCGGAAATCCAAAAAATTATGAAACTTGGTGAATATGTAGGGGATTTTAAAACTAACCCCTGAAAATTCGGGTTTTTTTTAATTTTAGACTGAATTCCTTCTATCTCTTACAGATTACGAGTTACAAAATAAAATAAAAAAATAGCCCAATTTTCGGGGTGTGATTTTCACCCCTTAGAGTGGATTTGGGCAGTAAAAAAAAAATGCGCTCTACCCAGGAGGACATTCTCTCCATATTCAGAAAGTTTCATAGTTTTTTGAATTTTCGGAATTCGGGATCTACCCTTGTCAGTATTTATTATCTTGCCATCCACATTGCCGCGAGAATGTTATGCCGTGGCAGTCGAAATTAATATCAGCGGATCGTCATTGGTGGACCACGTTTAAGGATTGAATAGCTGCGAGAGGAATGTTGAGACGTGCTCTCTTGACCACGCGCGCTGTTTGGCCACAGTGTCACGAGATAAAACCGCTCGGAGCGGCTATTAGGTAGCCGTGTGCACAGGCTACAGGTGCGATCTTCGTTGATTAAGCGCCGCGGTGACGACAATTTGCAAAACAATGCGTGTTCTGCGCCCGTGCTCCTCGCGGAATACAAAGTGCCTTGGCAACGCCTTTGAGAGGTAGACCCAAGAGTGGTTTCGTGGCCGGGGCTTTCGCGATAAAAGACCACGCGTGAAATGGCAATTAGGTGATCAAGTATTCGTTGGCAGATTCTTGGGAAATCGCGAGCTAATTGAACTGCGTATCTTTCTGTGGATGTTTTGTTGCTGCACGCTTGTTTGGTATACAGGCCGCGTCCCGCAATTGGGACGGGTCGTATCTTCAGTTTCGCCGGAGGTAGAAGAAAACGTTGGAGGAGATAGTTAAGTAGCGTGACAAGGTTTATCTTTGCGAGTCGACTTTTTGCATAACTACAATGGCGCACCCGTGAAGTACAGTTGCACATTTTTAAGGGAGTCTTGTTGCCTTATTGGTGAGCTAGCTTTACTACTCGGCTTCGCCCGAAATTTAGATTCTGATTTTACAAAGAAAACATTTTTTTTATTTTTTGTGAAAATAGTCACATTCACCTGGATTATTCAGGCATAACGAGGCACATTTTGTGATCCCAGAGTTTATCGTTCGAAAGTTTTTCTAGGCGACGGACAAACACACAAACATGTAGAAGCTTTCTGCTTTATATATTAAGATTAATTTTTCTCGTTACGCGATAAATACTATGGGAGAAGCAATATAAAGGTATCAATGTATTAAAAGTACGGCGTTGGAAAATTAACACTTTACAAAATATTTCAGATCTCTTACTAAGAAGTATGTATGTACCATTAAACGTTCCATCATCGTATACTAAAGTGTTCACTATTACGGACATTGCTTACAGGTATTTGAGAAAACTACAGGTGTTACTTGTTATTATTTAGAATTACTTTTTGAAACAGACGGGAATTTTAGATGATAACAAGATGAGAAGCCAATGTAGAAGCTTATCTCCAGGTGTACATAAATAAAATTATGGGGAAAATGGACCCTGCATCCAACGCGTGGTCAAACTATCCGTTCAAGGGTTATACTCGTTGAGAGATTTATTATGGCGGTGTTGCCATGCACCAGTGCATCGTACTAAATTGTCAGTCAGAAACCAAGGGCGGTAAAGAATTTGGTACACGAGGCCCTACACCTTTGCTGACATACTCGCTTCACTCATAGTCTCTCAATTAGAAAATAATGTGTCCACTTGTAGAAGAAACTTAAACACTTAAACTTAACAGGACCTTGTTATATGTCATTTAATTTTATTTACCATTCTTTTTGAATCGAACAAAACAGTGTGCCCAATACGGCCCAATATTTATTCCATCAGTTTATTCTACCATAGGTCTGATATTCCTTCATTTTTTACTGCATCAAAATGCATATAAATCAGTAGTATGCCTAGGCAAGATCTGTACAAAACAAATTGAGAAGTCACAGGTCACCTAACACACCTTTCTACAGCCGCGTCGCAGTTCCAGGTTTCATTTAAACACTTGAACTTCACCGCTTAGAGGGCAAATGGGTCCGTAAAGTCGCACGCAGCAAAGCGGGGGCGAGATTTAGAATTTTATACCGCCAGCACTCATTGGAACTTACCACGGTGGTATGATTCGAGGGAAAAAGAATGGCACGGATGAAATCGTCGAGGTTCGCTGAAGAGGAGAAGGCGTCGGTGGATAAAACGCTGCTCACCACCGCGTCCACGCCTTTTTGCGGGCATTCTTTGATGCAATCGCTACCGTAACAAAAACAACGGCCCCGAAACAATCGATTTAGGCGTTCGACCGCGTGCCGTCGCGCGGCTATTCACGAGCAGCGCTCGCCATTAACGCCCCGACATTCCGAAATGCCGTCTCCCCCGAACTCGGGCAACGCGGACTAATACCCTCTCTCTCCCCCCCCCCCCCGCCCCCGCGCGCGGGCACGGTCGCCCGCGACTCTGACAAAGGAGCGCGATGCCTAGAATTCGCGCGGCCCGTTGAAAAACAACGGGAGAAAAATACGCGGCTCGGAGGAGTAGAAAGAGAAGGGAGGAAACGAACACACGCGCGTGCAGGGGGTGGAAAAAAAAAAAAAAAAAAAAAAAGGAAGGAGGAAAAAAACCCGCGGACGTCTGTGCGTACTTGTACGTACACGGAAACGCGCGAACGTCCCACCAATTAAAAAGAACTCGATTCGACGGGGTTGCTGAAAATAACGGGCGTATCGAAGCGTAGTTTTGCGGGAAAAGGGGAGAGAGAAATAGAAACGCGGAGGAAGAGAAGGAAGGAAGGAGCAGCGGAGAACGGAGGGGTCAAGGGGCGGGAGGAGTTCGGAGGGGGCGAGCAGGGGCTACGTTGCGTGGAGAAATACGAACACGACGAACAGGGTGGCGAAGCGGGGCGGGGGGGGCGCAGGGAAGAGGGAAGGTTTGGGGCGGTGGATGAACGTGAAATCCAAAACCCTTATATTAAAACACAGCACAGCCAACCAGTCACGGCGCGCTGAATTCAAAACAATATAATGGGCGCAGCAACATAGCTGTGTTGCTCCTCTCTCTCTCTCTCTCTCTCTCTCTCTCTCTCTCTCTCTCGTTTTCCCTCTTCGTTCTTGCCTTCTCTTTTCCCCGGGCCCACCGCGTCCGTGAACGCCACACGAATCCGCAGAAAAAATGTTCGCGTATTAAGAGGACGCTTATAATGCTCTTTCGGGTTGCTGGGCTGGTACCCCGAGCGCTCTGGTTCCTCGGCTGGATCAGAGAGGCTCGCCAAGCGACGATGACGGTGGTGACGATGGTGGCGATGGTTTTGTCGTGGGTCGGGGGCTTTGTCTGCTCGCTCCGGCGGAAGACCAACGGCATTGTTCGCGTTGTTTTGAGACACGAGCGGCAGAGAAGGACGGCGGGAGGTGTGAGGGGTTTAGGTATGAACCGCGCGCGCGCACAGCCAAAGATGCTCGCGTGATACATACCCTATTCCCTGTTTAGTACTTCATCGTGCCCTTCTCATGCCACGGCCACCGTCCTCTTTGCTAATTGTTTGCCAATCAGTCCTGCGAGTCTAGCTCGTGGGAAGATCAGAGCTGCGTGGCTTTTCTTAGCCATATTGGGTAGCTCGTTCTCTCGGCTGGCTCGCTTTGTCGAGCCCGGTCGTCGAGGAACTATGTATGTACATACTCTGAACTACTTGCGGTCGGTTCTGATCCCCTCGGAATGCATACTTTCTGCTGGTTGCGCACAACTGACGATACCGACGAAGCCAAATAGCAAGCTCCATTCTGATCAATCTTTTTTTTTTTTAGTGTCCCATTTTATCCCACGTACGACACTCGCCTAACGCGGCTGCACGGAATTTCCTTGTGGCGGTAAATTCGTGGGAAGAGGCCATTCTGGGGTTTTCTTCTGTTACCTGACGGGATTGTTCAGGGGCGAGCATCGCCTTGTCTACTAGGTTTAGCAGCTATTGTGGTGAAGCATGTGGAATCGAGAGCCAAACTCTGGTCACTTCTCCATGGAATATTCTAGATAGCCTCAGAGACTACGCTATTGAAATTGAGACTTTTCACTTTCCTTGTGAAATTTCGTTGTTTCTAATATTTTTAGCAATCCTGGCAAGCTTTTGGATAACAGATCCGGAGATGGAATACGAGATAAAGAACCCCGATATCTTGGGACCACAAACTTTTACCTGGTGCAGAGGCGCCATTAGTTTCGGCGCTGGTGGTTAAGTACTTTTGTGCTCGGGGAGCTGACCGAGCTCCATCTTCTGTACAGGCACAAACCCGGGATTGTCCCTTTCCGAGGAATAATACTACGTGGGCCGTTAATGCCAAGATGCCAGCGCGATATGCGACTCCATTACGCACTCTACCTAGACCCTTGTACTCTACCTGGGACCCTACTAATTGTTGTTCCGCCCGTTCGTTTAACGTGGGAATATTTGCAAGCAGCATATTTGTTCATGCGAAAATTGGCACTTCAACGATATTGCGTCTTCAACACAAATGCGCACGCCGAAGAGAATGGCCCTGTTTACAGGGTTGCAATCCGCATTTGGTGAATGCAGAGCAGAACCACGTCGCAGGTTCTACTCTGGTAACATAGTCACAAAATAAATTGCCCAAGTCTTTTCGAAAAGGATTCCAACTAAGCGAAGCCATTTTGCGGTAGCGCATTTGCGTTAGAGAGGACAAAATCAAACGAGACGGTTATGCGTTCACTGTGTTCGCGAAACATACACCTATGGCGATGACTCGTCGAAAACACAACTTCCCTGTTACGTTTGTTTATCCCTCGTATAACCACTTTATACGTTCAGAAAGCTTCCGTTTCGCACGCGTTAAGGTGCCATATTTTTCGCCGCGAGCTCGCTTAACAACCAGTGAATAACCACGCGAGAGTCGTGCGCATTGAAAGAAAACACGCGTGCCCCTTTTACACCCTCCGGCAGTTTTAGCGCAGCTTTTGGCAAACTTGGAGCGGTTTTTACACGAGACGAGGGTTTCCACCGGGCTCATTACGAGCGGCGGCAGCTCCGCAAGCATGCGTCTCTGAGAACACCCAGCCGGCAGAATTTATTTCCTTCCCGTGCCCACATTGGACGGCCGTCCGTCTCGCGGCGAGATTCTCCCGCGGCCTCGCGTTTGACATAATCGGCGAGCTGGATTTCAGGAATCTCGTTCGCCCGACGATATTACGCAAGCCTTACGTGCTGGTCGCGATCTTCCGCCCTGGTGGCTGATCGTTCATCTAACTGAAACGACCCGCCTATTACTTTTGAACGAGTTTCCCCGATCTCGGGCGACGTTCCCTCGCTGCTCTTTGACGCTCTACTCTTGATTAGTGGCAGTCGAGCGTTAACGCCGACAAAAATTTACAGCCCAGAGAGTGAAAGAAGAGAACGCTGCGAGTATCTCCTGGGACATGTGAAACCACGGATGTCGGTATGCGGATAGTTGAAGTAACATGTGACACATAGCTTGAGGAAGAAGCCCGGGGACGTTGAATTTGTCGATTCGCTGTTGACGGTTCCAAGTCGCGCGGACTCTTTCAGACGGATTCGAATGATAATCCAGTTGCCAAGAATCTCCCCTGACTTCTTGGCCGTTCCCGGTCGAAACGGGGCTTTTCTCTTTGCCTTTCTCCAGGAATCTCTGGACGAACGGATTCCAACGTAGCATTAAAGCCGGTCCACTACTCGCTTTTACTTAACACCTGAGACCCTCGGTCGGTTCCGCAGGGAGTTAAAAAGGGGGCCGAAAAAGGTTGCCCGCATCTCGAGAATGCCTTGAATGACGCAGCGCTTCCTGGACGACAAATGAGCCAGAATAAATACCCAGGGTGGGCCGTGAATATCGGCGAATGCCCAGAACTAACCGCTCTCTGAAGACGGAAGCCAGAATGTTTGCGGACAACCCGGGGTTACGGACACCCGGGCAAAGAGGGCAACGCGATCATTTTCGGCGACTTTTTCTTTGTAAACAGCGGGCCTGTATCTCCGCAAATAGATTGCTGGCGTTTCCGTCTCGATGGATTCTTCGGATCCATTAGAGCTTGCGCTGAGACGGCTCGTGGCACTCGCAGAGGGACGAAGTCACGCGCGATGAGCTTTCTTAAACATATACCGAGCGAAGTATTACCATATTCATTATTATAATGTATTTTACCTTAGTCCGCCATCGCAGCAGATTCTTCATTCAGATCAAATCACTTCCAAGCTCGAGGGTGACGCAATTTGGGCAAGGTCCGTCGGTTAGGATCCCTCAATGAGAACATAGTTAGAAAACATTTCACGGGTTTTCAGCTGAACGGCTGAAAGGGTTGTTGTATAGGAGGGTTCTCCGGGGTTGAAAAAGCTTGGAAAAAAAAAAGGAAAGCAGAAGAGCTTGCCTAAATGACGCAGCGGGTTCTGAGGGACAAGTGAACGAAAAATAAGTAGCAGGGTATATCGTAAATAGGGGAGACCGGGGCAGATTGTGACAAAAAAAGTTTTCACAGTTTTTTCTCGGAAGTGTTTTACCTCAATCAGGAAATAATTTGCGTGATTTACTACTTACATATGTGGTGAACTAATTGCGTGAAAGTACTTGACAAAATCTTGGACACTTAGACAATCTAGCTTCATCTTAAACAAATCTGAACCTTTGTTACAAACTGCCCCAGTCCGGGGTAAATTGTAACACATCTGTTTTACTTATTTAAATACAAATATGAACACAAATAAACATTTCTAAAAAATATAAATGAAAACACAGATCATTATTAAACATTTGATATACATGAGGTAAGCAATCGTTGCTTATTCATCTGATTCTATCAAAATCTTCTTCTGTGCTTTCTTTACTTTTGCCTTCATACTTTTTTTCTATTTTTTGGATTCTCGATTGTTCTGCTGTTCGTCTAGAGCAGCGATGCCCCGATGGGCGGCCCGAGGGTACGAGCATCCATCGCATTTTCCAAAGCTCGCGTAGAAGGGGGTCTCGAAACCAATGAAGTTGCAGGCATGTAACGGATGAGGAAAGCTCTAGTAGTGTGCGTGTAGGCTCGTACCCTGAAATCAGCATGTAACCGTTACATGCTGATTTCATTGCGATTAAATTGATTTGACTTCTGGTTATAGGCTGATTTCAAATCGTTTGGATTTGCGATTATGGGTTCTATTTTTTGATGACAGGATAATTTTTTAAACCCTGGGGGGTTTCTTTTTCTTCATAATTTTGTATTGTCATCCAAACTACGTATGCCTGCAAAGTTTCAAGTCTATTGGATAGTTGGAACTGGTTTAAAATTGAGTTTCTAGATTTGAACTGAACAAACATACATACAAACAAACACGCAAACAGAGGATTGAAGCTGAATAAAAATCGTTTAATAAGAAACTTTTTGTTAATCAGAGGTGTAAGTGGGAATGTTCAAGTCTATTTCCTCCAATTACATAATATTATTGTTTAATCATTAGTCAATTCCTGTTTATTTTCCCAATTCCTAAAATGTAGAACACTGGGGCTCCAAGAGTCCCAGTCATATAAGCCTACGGATACGAGCCTACACGCACACTACTAGAGTTTTCCTCATCCGTTACATGCCTGCAACTTCATTGGTTTCGAGACCCCCTTCCACGCGAGTTTTGGAAAATGCGATGGATGCTCGTACCCTCGGGCCGCCCATCGGGGCATCGCTGGTCTAGAGCATCTTTTTCCGGTGTGTCAGCAAATAGCTTGCTTTATCACCATTTGGAGCGGAGTAAGTATAGTAACATGTTACAATTTACCCCGAGGTCGAATTTTTGCGTTTTATCTCAGCAAACGAGAAACTAAACGTCAAATCACTAAAATGCGTACACATAATAATAAACCAATGTGTACTGATTCGTTTGCGACAAAGAAATAAAAATTCAAACGGTTCCTAATGACGGTTAATCGAAATAAAAGTGCTAAGACAACATTTACTTACGTGCTCTAAATACTAAAATTCTGGGCTATTACCACAGAATGAATACATAACGCTCGTCTGTGTCACTAAAACCGACGGTGCTAATATCGCCAAGCAGCTCTCGCATGCTGTGGGTTACCAGATTTGTCGTTCAAAAGATTTTACTTATGTTACAATTTGCCCCGTGTTACAACCTGCCCCGGTCTCCCCTACCATAGCAGGAGGAAGAGCAACGCCGCGGGGGCAAGGGACAGGGGGTGTAGCACGGTTTGTTAACGGATATAATTAATTTATTGACCTATCTACTTAGGTATGATTTCAAGAGCTGCCCTTTCGCGTAACTGGGCATTATAAAACCCGTTTCGTTAGCTCAGCCCCACCCGGGTACGCGTTCATTTCCATTTAATTGGGAAATCAATCTAGCGCGAGGCATCGTTACGGAATATTTATAAGGGCCCGGCATGCGGGTAATACGGGTTTCAATTTCGCGCGCTCGTTCTTCTTCGGCTGGTCTTTCCGTGCGACTTCTTTAATCTCGCGGGAACACGTTCGCGCCCTTTTGCTGTTATTCTGATTAATAATTCAACGTACGATACGGAATTACCATCAAACACACGGCACCACACCCCCCGCGCGCTCTCTCTCTCTCTCTCTCTCTCTCTCTCTCTCTCAGTCATCCTCTCTCTCATCCCCTGCTTACCCGCGCGCGCGCATTGTCATCGATACGGATGCATATTAGTCCGTCATGAAGCGCGCTCTCTAAGCCATTATGTCGATACGCTTCAAAGCAGCTCGCCATTATTGCTTCTCGATACGTGTGCTACGCGCTACCGTGTTGATAGCGTGACGTCGTCTCGCGTTCCTGCCGAACGAAAAATACCACACCCTCGTTATTCAGCGGCGACATTACGCCTTGTTAACGGCGGCTTACCCGGGGCCCGTGCGGCGGACGAAAAATCTCTTTCGCGTCTAAGCAGCCGCTGCCCGGCGAACCGTGCGTAAATCGCATTGTCGCAACCCGCACGGAGAAGGAAATCCGTCGTCGCGACTGTCGAAGAATCTAGGACAATGTCGACCATAATTCCAGCGGCAGCATGACGCTGGGAATGCACCCGTGGTGCCCGCTCGCCGGCCCGATCGCCACTGTGTCGATCGGCGTCCACTGTATATTTATTGATCGATCGGTCGATCGCCAGCTACCGCCGCTACCGTGGTTACCACATGCTACGGGCAGGCTCAAGTGCGTCGCGTTCGTGCCGGGCCATGGGACTTGCGGTCACGTGACGATCACTCGGACGCGAGATAATCCGTGCCTGACAGTTGCCAGAGCTCAATGTCCCATCCCGAACAATCGACGGGATCTCGTTTTTAGGCCCACCCAGGCTGTCTCGTTTGCGGTGGTACTGCTTAGAGCTTTCAAGGGGGGGTTGACGCGCCGAGAATCGTTGAAATCCTCGAATTGCATCTGTGTTTTAGCGTTAGGGGAAGACGACAGTGGTTTTCGTATTTTAAGATAATTCTCTACAGTTGTTACTCATGGGTTACTATTTACATTTATAGGGTAGATGTCCCAATTACTGCCAGTGTCCCAATTACTGCCACTTGATTTATTATATGTAATAAAAGCGTAACGTACAAAAATAAATGTACAAAAAATAGTTATTATAATAACTATTATAATAACTATTATAATTACTATTTTTTGTACATTTATTTTTATACGTTACGCTTTTATTACATATAATAAATCAAGTGGCAGTAATTGGGACATCTACCCTATTTCTCTGGTGGGCGGCCAAACGAGTATAAGAAAAATTTTACCTCAAGCTTGAGCAGTTACTTTTTTTTTTTGTAAATCGAAGTTGAAAATTAAAGTCTCTTGTAACCAGGGGATGGAGCAGATCAATTTTTTATTTGCTCCGCTCCGACATCAAAATACTTGCTCCAGCTCCGCTAAAGCTGCTTTTTTTTTAGATAAAAAATCTTTTAATCCTTTCAAACGAGCGATCTTTCATTTGCAACAAACCCCATCTTTCTAGCTTTTCATTTTCATGAAGAAAAAAATTCATATAGAATGTTTAATTTTCGGGCAAAGAAAGTATTATATTTTTTCAATGGTGAAAAATTGAGAATTGGTATTTATTAAAAACGCTTGATTCATCTGCTCTTATAAAATGAAAGAAAATTCAAATAATAAAGAAAAAAATTTTTGAGCAGTGGAGCAGTAAAAATTTCCCGTGCTTCGGCTCCGCTCCAACGCTCTGCTTGCAACATTTATGTTATCAACTTTCGCGTCCAAAATTTAACACCTGTAAGCATGGCGCTTTAAATATTCTAAGAAGGGAAGTTCGGCAAGCCGAAAATTCAGAAAACCATGCAACTTTGCGGGCAAGTACAGTAGTTCATCCGTAAGATAAACTTATTATTCGAGTTGCAGTTTTAGGGGGTGAAATCACCCCTTGAAAAATAATTCAGAATCTTATTTTTCGTGGAACAATAAGAATGGTGAGAGCTATCGAAAAGAAGTTTAAACAAAAGTCCCACCTTTTTTTTATATCTACAAAACTGCATACAAATAATTATCAAGAAATCCATACTTTCCAGGTTACCACCGCCACCAATCCTTAATTCGATAATTATTTTAACGCAACAAAACAAAAAGCGTAGACACTGAGCGGACTCCAGAGGGCACGTTAGCTCTATGCTTAGATTAGTTTTGTTTTTGTCTTTAGTCTTAGTTTTTAGTTTTTTTTTTTTTTTTCTTCAAGTTTCTCAAGTTTGCGCTTGGTCTGTATGCTATTACGAGGTTAGGCCTAATAACAGCTTTAGCTGAGCCTCGCCTTTTCACCTTACTGTATACTAATTGGTGAAATAAAGACGGAAAATAAATAAATAAATAAAAATGGATCAGAAATGAAATTGACATCTGTTACAGTTTCGCATGGATTTAGTAGACGCTTAAAAGTCGTGGACGCTGATATCTCTCGGCGCTAGTAGGCGGCAGGCGCTTAATAAGAGAATTTACAGCTTTAAGTGGACTTTTGTTTTAGCAGAAAATTCAATTGACTCCCATCGACAGCGCTAAGGAAATAAAACTACGGGAGAGGCAAACCTGTTTACAGAAGTTCGTACCACCCGCAGATCGACACTGCCGTTTATGATTTAAAGCCAATAACGAAGCGTGAACCGCGAACAAATTGAACTGCAGGCTTCTCTGAAATTTTTTTTCGGCTCTCCGTTCCGCTCGTCTCGGAAGAGATTGCTTCTCTCCGTTGCTCGAGTCGAGCGAACGTGAATCACGGAATCTCGCGCCCTGTCTTTGTTAACGATCTATCGAGATTCCCGAAGAGGATAAGAAGAAGAAGAAGAAAAAAAAAAGAAGGAAATACCGTTCCAGGCCGAAAGAAGTGCTCGTTATCGGACACGGTCTTTAACCGAACACAAATTTGACTCCGCTCGCCGGCCGAGGGGAACACTTTAATCGAAGTACAAAAACGATCCGCGCCTCGCCCTTTCTGCTTCTTATTTCCCTCCCCGCGTGGTTATTTTAAGCTCCTCACCGCAGGAAGTTTATAGCGCGGTACGGTTTTGAGCACGAAGAGGCGGTTTCGCTTTTGCCCTTTCAAAAGACGCGAGAAGACGGGCAGCGTTCTTCAAATAGAAAACACATCCTCATCGTAATCAGTCTCTCCCTAATTTTCTATTTCCGACGCCCGCCTGTTCGTTAGCTCTCCCATGATTGCCGGCTGTAACGCGACGGCCTATGAGCTTCCATCGTTCCAGACGTGCAATCAAATCGTTCGGCTGAACGCTGGTGCCGCAAGCCGAGAAAAGTTAATAGGCCTACTCCGAAATCCCAAAGCTCCCGTTGCGGGTTCTCGGCGCTTCTCACGCTCTAGCGGCGCCCGAGATCCCGGGAAAAAGCTCCTCGAAGCACCAAGGATATCGGTTTTACAGCCTGAAATTGTGCGGCCATGGAGATCTGGACCAGAAATAGGCCGGGATCGTTACTTCGCCCGTCTCATTGTCGGTCACGGAAAGCGCAACAATATCCCCTGTTCCTCTCTCGATTCCGTCACGCTTCGGCCGGAGTATCGTAGAATGGGGACGTGTCCGGCGGCGGGGGAGGAACTCGCGGCGAGGGCCGCGAGGGACCGGTCAGTTTCGAGAAATCGTAAAGCACAGTTTTTACGACGAGGGCAGGTGGTTGAAAAACGGCGGGCGATTGTCGAGAGGGGGTGGCGGCGGAGGGAAGGGCGGGCACGGCTGCAGGGGAAGAGGTTTACGCGGGGCTTTGGCATTTTGCCTTCTTTAAATTGTCGGCCGACCGTCGATACCTTCCGCGGACACAAAACAGGCCCGTTGCTGCTCGCTTTTTCATTCGAAGGGACAAAAAACCGGAGCGGTCTCGCCGGTGGAAATGCTACTTGCCAAGTATACACAGAGGCGGGGTTGAATCCCCCCCTGCTCCCCGTTGCTCCTCGTCCTTTTTCCCCACCCGACGTTTCGCAATGGAAACGGCTCGGCGAGGCTCGGTTATTACAGCGCGAACTACCGGCAAGTCCGTTTCGACTACGCGCCTCGCGCACAGAAGCGGTTCAAACCCCACGGACACGGACGGAGCGGCCTTAAGGGGCTGTCGCGACCTCGGGGAATGCGATAGCGGCAGCTGTCGGGGAGCATGATCGATCACTCCCCGCCGCTCATGGCTGGGCTCTTGCGGGTTTCGGCGGTGGGAGAGGATTGTGAAAAAAAGTCGCATGCCCCCGACGCAAGCTCCGACGATACAGGCCCCGTCTCGGGATCGCTGCTAGCCCCGCGTAGAGGCTCCACGGCCGGGGACCGGGTGGGAAGTGTTCGAAAGTAAATGGAAAAAACGCGCGTCCATTATCTCGCGGGCGGAGATTAAATCATTAGAGAGGCGGGTTAATGAGGCTCTCGCGGGGTTCCCCCGCATTGTGATTAATCTAATATGCCCGAAGAGAATTGCAGCGGCAAGGAGATCGGCCGGGCACGGATGGGGCAGGATGAGAGCGGGATGGTTATGGGCTGGGGGAGGGAGGGGGGGGGGGGGGAGGGAGACACGTCGGCGACGGGTTTCGGGCAATTAGATAAGCATAGCATTGTAGTTGGTTCATTGGGTTCAGCCGGGAGAAGTGAACGGATGCAGCGAGCCACACGCGGTTGAGACAGACCGTCGACCGCATTGGCATTTGCATCATTCACCTTGAGAAGTGAATATAGTACGGTGGAAAGCCTTGTGTCGCGCACCGTGGATTACGTTTGAAGGAATTTATTGTGCGGTCGGTAACGACCGCGCGACGTTCCTCGCCGCGTGCCCGTTCCTTGCTCGCTTATGGAATACGTCGAACCGGCGGGGTAATTTAAGATCAACGCTCCTCCCGCCGACAGATACGTCGGATATATCCTGGATCGCGAGTCGACGACCCTGACGTCACTCCGAACTGTGCCGCTGGATTTAGTGAAATTTCAGCACCCGATCTCACTTCGGGGGCGCTCTATTGTTGCACGCGCGCGTTTATGGGCTGTTCGAGGAAACGTTCGCGGCTCAAAGGAGCGCGCGGCGCTTATAGGAATAAACAGTAATGCGAGGCTGAAAGGCAGTGCCTCGTACGGTTTCTTATTTTACTGACAGAAGCGACCGACTTGCCTTTATTAATCGAACCTCGCGGGAACCCGCGTGTTGCTTATTAACTTCGATTTCTGTTTTCCCAAGTGATTTCTTCTTATAACGCAGTCATCGATGCACCGACGCGGATGATCTCTACTAGAGCTAAAGATTCGAATTCGAATACCAGAGAATTTGCATTTGAGATTCGAATACCAGGGAATTCGCATTTGAGATTCGAATATTCGAATTCGAATACCAGAAAATTCGCATTTAAGATTCGAATACCAGAGAATTCGCATTTGAGATTCGAATATTCGAATACTTAGATTATTCGAATATTCGAAGAGATTATTCGTATTCGAAATTATTCGAAGAGATTATTCGTATTCGAAGAGATTATTCGTATTCGAAATTATTCGAATATTCGAATCTCAAATGCGAATTCTCTGGTATTCGAATATTCGAATCTCAAATGCGAATTCTCTGGTATTCGAATTCGAATATTCGAATCTCAAATGCGAATTCTCTGGTATTCGAATCTCAAATGCGAATTCTCCGGTATTCGAATATTCGAATCTCAAATGCGAATTCTCTGGTATTCGAATTCGAATATTCGAATCTCAAATGCGAATTCTCTGGTATTCGAATCTCAAATGCGAATTCTCCGGTATTCGAATATTCGAATCTCAAATGCGAATTCTCTGGTATTCGAATTCGAATATTCGAATCTCAAATGCGAATTCTCCGGTATTCGAATATTCGAATCTCAAATGCGAATTCTCCGGTATTCGAATATTCGAATCTCAAATGCGAATTCTCCGGTATTCGAATATTCGAATCTCAAATGCGAATTCTCTGGTATTCGAATCTCAAATGCGAATTCTCTGGTATTCGAATTCAAATATTCGAATCTCAAATGCGAATTCTCCGGTATTCGAATTCGAATATTCAAATCTCAAATGCGAATTCTCTGGTATTCGAATTCGAATATTCGAATCTCAAATGCGTATTCTCTGGTATTCGAATTCGAATATTCGAATCTCAAATGCGAATTCTCCGGTATTCGAATATTCGAATCTCAAATGCGAATTCTCTGGTATTCGAATCTGAAATGCGAATTCTCTGGTATTCGAATTCGAATATTCGAATCTCAAATGCGAATTCTCTGGTATTCGAATATTCGAATCTCAAATGCGTGACGTATTGTCTGTACGCGCGTACTGCGGACCTCTCTATATTCAAACGCTATTATCTAAAAAATGGTTGAAAGCACGAAAAACTTATATATACAGTAATTGTAGAAAATTGAATGCTCTTTTAATATGATTTGAACAAAATTTCGATAGGGCTTACCATTTTTTAAAAATTCTTTAAATCCAAGCTATTGATGAATTCTAAACTCTAAGGCCCGGGTCGGCACCCTTTACTGTTGTCCGATTGCAATAATCTTTTTCAGGGTGTTTTTTTTTATCACATGGCACCGTTCTATGACGTGAGAGCAAATAAATACAAGAAAGAAATTTCGACACGTATAAATAAGGGCCACCCTAATGCAGATCTGGGAATTAAAAGCAAATCGATCTTAATAGAAAATTCTGTGTATTCCAACAGGCTTTTTGTATATTTACGCGTGCCAAGCACTTCTGAAATCTTCCGCTTTTCCTGTAACACGAACAGTCCGCGCAGGCACTAGGTACTGCGACGGGGGTGTGCATATTCAGGATTCCCAAAGCGATAGTGAAAGACGGATTTTCTGTATCCAGCCAACAAATAAAGCGTATTTAGATATCGACTTGTTGCTAATCCGCGAAGTTTGGAATCTCGCACGAAATATCCTTGTCGATCTTCAAGTCTGCCCCGTGGCATCTGAAGCCCTTGCCGCATCAGCGATTTATTTTTAAAGAAATCCGCACTCATTTGTGCCCTTTACAAGTGGAAACAAAGGCGCGACGATTGACAGCGCTCGAGTAATTTCATCGCCGCGATGGAAACGCCAGCGCGGCACACACCGGCGACGACGCCAGATTCATTGTTGGCCGAGAAATAACGGCGTTTCGCGCACATGTTAGCGGTCGGAAATTGGACAGAGGGCGGCGGGGGGACGGGAGCGAAAAAGTCTGCACGCGGGATGTCCACTTTGTTTATGCGAATCCGTAGATACCGACGCGCCGCGCGGAATTACATAAACGCCCGGTAACGCAATCGGGACGATCTTCCAATTAAAATATTCTGCCCGCTGGCTTTAAACAGTTTCCGGAAGGGGTTGGCGCTAAAAACGCGCGGCATTACCGGAGGCGTGTTTCCCTTCTACGCAAGAGCCAGACTCTTTTTGTTGCCGCGAGCCGGGCAGAGAAGTTTCGTTGGTGTAACGAAAAAAGGAATTGCGTTCCCTTGCTGGCAGCTCTCTAACTACGGGATAAGTTTCCTCTCGCAGCCCAGTCCTCTGCCAGCCAGCGATTGGCGCGTAACGTTTCAAGATCAGAGAAAGAAACGGTGAGAGAGAGAGAGAGAGAGAGAGGGGGCGCAGGGCGACGGGGAAGGGGTGAGTTGGGAGAAACACAGTAGAAAGAAATTTCCCTAACTAGCGGTAGAAATTATCCGACGGGTCGGGGGTGCGTTCTTTTAAAGTTTGAGTCATTAGTCACGTAACTACTTGCTTAATAACTGTGAAATTGCGCGCGCTTTTTGTCCCATTGAAGATCACACGGTATTGCAGAGCGGCGAAAAAAAAAGAGCGGCGACGTGATAGTAAAATTATTCATCGCCGCGGTCGAGTGGCATCAATCCAGTTAAATGGCCCTCGATACGCGTTTTATCGAGCTGTTTTTGTACGCACTCACGAAAGACTAAATCGGTTCAAACGAAGCTGTTCCAGTACTTTCCGACCTTGGCATTCTACTTTTTTTTTTTTTTTGGTAAACAAACATCAGATTTGTGTACAGGGGTTGATGCTAGAAATTGGGAAGATGTGTGGCATTTTCTACGCGAAATTAGGAACTATTGATAGGGTGCGTCGAACACAAATTACACGCTTTCCTATAAAATGATTAGGTACATACTACTTTTCGCATAAAAGTTAACAATAACCAGTGGTTCCCAAACAGTGCGTCGCAACCCCCGCGGGGGTTGCCAAATATTTTCTGGGGGGTCGCTGCGGTTATTTTTAGTGGACGATTCTTAGCACTAATTTATTTTGATTTATGGTTGCATCGACTTTTCATAAAGGCAAGAAGGAAAAGTTGGTCATCCAGGTGCAAGCACAACCATCACACTAAATAAGATAATTAAATATATTAAATATCTTTAAGTATACTTGAGGTAATTAAATATTATTAAGTTAGAATTCTATTCTGAAATGCCTATTTTTAATGTGTTTTCTTTACCTTGTTAAATTTACTTTACATTATATGGGGGCGCAGGTTATTTAAATATTATGAAAGGGAGTCGCGACTCAAAAAGGGTTGGGAAACACTGCGATAAACGATTATCGACATTCCATTATAAACATTTTCTACCACCAAATTTTTACGTTTTTCGTTCTCGCCATTGCAAAATCACTACGCTTTGTGTTTTGGAAGGCTCCAGGAGAGACGTTCAAATGGTTTCGCATCAGACAAATATAGGGCAAAGGACCCAATTACTGACACTTTAAGCGTTGACTCTGACATTGCCTTATAGTTTTGTACTTGTAGACTAAAAGTATATGTTGTTTTGTTATTTATTATTGTTTGATATGTTTACATGATGAAAAAATTTGCTGGATCTTAAAACTTCGAGTTTTATGTATAAATTCATCAATTTCAAAAATATATTTCGGAATCTATTAGGTACTGACACCCTTAAAATGTGTTTGACTGAATTACCGACACCCCAATTGGGGAGTTGCCAGTATTTGAAAAAAAAAAGAAGGGAAAAGTAGTGAAATCTACAGTTTTATTAATGAAAAGCCTAAAATGATAGAAATATTAATAAAACACTTATTCGTTTTACCAAAATTTAATAAATAAAATTGACGTTTTTAAGTTGTGAGTCATGTGATCTCAAACGCCAATCACGGCGCGTGACGTCATTGTGCAGTAAACAGCGATTTATATATAGCGACGAGTGACACTTCGCGCATTTGCTCATACAAGTTTATATTAAAAAATATCGTTTACGAGTACTTATTACTCGATTTCTTAGGTAAGGAAAGTATTAGGCACTCACTCGTTGCAACATGTTCCAATCAATTACCAATATCTGACACACAATCTAATATAACCTCAATGAAATGAAATAATAATAAATGATAGTTAATAATACGTTAGTTACTTACATTGAAATGGTCTTCACAAAAACATAAATTAGATTTTGAAGACAACTGATAGTTTATTCTCGCAAGATTTAGCCACTTATTGCGAATATTTGTTTCCAGCGGAACATGAATAAATAACTTCTTCGGTGTACGTATTGAAGTGTTCTCACAACAGGGAACAGCACAGTATTGATAATAATTTTTATTATCCATTATTTTTGTGAGAAAAATTCACTCCTTACTGTCCCTAACCACAACTTTCGTTGTTTACTGCACGTTGACGTCACAAATGGTCACGTGACCATGCAGTGCGTTTTCGCGGCAATTTTTTTATTTCAAATAAAAATTACATTTTTTTCATGTTAGAGGTGTAGCAAAAAATTAATATTTTTTTTACAAGCATATTTTATCATAATGAACAGTTTTATACACTTTTAAAAATTTTGTCAACTCCCCAATTACTGCCAGCTAACCTAATACTGTTTATCTCATTTTGAGGTTATGTCGTTTCATGAAACGCTTGTACCAATCACTGTCACCCAATTATTAAATAAAAAAACTCGATGAATCGTTGACTTCCGATCGTTATTACTTTCTACGATGCTTATATTATCTAAAATTTCTTTAACGCCTTGTTTTCTCTTCCGCTAGTAAGAAAGTCATCGCTACCACTCCCCTAACATCCGCTTCAAATTTTTCATCGTCTTATCCGAATTAACGAAGACAAAATTCAGTGTTTAGTATCGTAAGTATAAATAACAGTTTCAATTATATGCCAATTTTTTTTACGTACCACTTCACAAGGTTTATTCATTATTTTATGTAAAACAGCTTAGGGTGACAGTAATTGGGTCCTTTACCCTAGGGGAAGCAATGAAATTACTAAAACCTAAACCTCTTTCCGTGATACATTTCGCAAGAATTACTCAATAATTCATTCAACTCGGTTTCATGTGTGCGATGGAACATCATTTTTTAAGCTACTCATATTGAAAATCGGGTGACAAAAATATTACGTAAATCGCTACCTGACTCCCTCTTCCCACTCTGTAAGAAAACGTAGGAAATTCGCGAAGTCCTACCTCTCCAAAAAGCCTCCCGCAATTTAAGGGCGACCGCTAAACCATTCTACTTCTTTACTTCATTACGCGCGAAGTAGCAGAGCAGATAAAAATGGACACTGTAAAAAAATTACACAAGAATGAGTGTACAGTTCGTCTCGGTTACCAGAGTCGCTGCGTACGCTTCCTTCCGCGCCAATATTGTTCCCGTTTAGCTGGAAACGATTCTTCTTTGCCTCCGGCATAGAATGTGTACCGCGGAGTCAATGCACGTAGGATTCCTGCGCTATAAATCTTATAGGGTCTATATCCACTGTGTAGCGTCATATACGGAGTACGGACAGATATGCGCATATCTAGGGTTGCCGTAATTGCCCAAGCATTGATACGGGACGTTTAAGTGCTAAATAAATAAAACATGACAAAAGTGGGTAGCTAAGGGTTTATTTTACTCTACGAGTAGGGGAATGCGGGGTAATTCCGGCAACATAAGCAGTAAATGCTATAAAATTTGAACAAGTTACACATTTGTTAGTTTTTTTATATTAATTGACAGTTTGAAGTGTTTAGTTTGTATTAATATGACCGAGGAAGCATAAATTTACGTTGTAACAAAATTGGGAGCAATAACACAAAAACAGTCATTTGGTGTAATTCCAGCCATTGTTTTTCTTCATAAAAGAGATAGGAAAACTTTTATATTTATAAACAATTGTATTATTTTTTATTTTAAAATTAATTAGTACATATATCACAAGTGTATTCTTCAGGGGTATCGCACCCTGAACATTTCTCATGTGCCCATTAACCCACATACTGTGCACCGGAACCACATTTCATCACATTTTCCGAATTCTTTGCAAAAGGAGCACAGATCGCGCTCTACTTTTTCGTCGCAAAATTCTTTTACATGTACGTGGCATCTACGCCAGAAGAAAAGCAATGTTATAAGCTGGCTGGAATTACCCCACACCTCATGTTCAGATATTTGAAGCAATACCCTGAATTGAATTTACATATCACCGAAAACCAAATGTGAGTTTGGAAAGTAGAAGAATTCCTCTATTTAATGAGATTAATATTAATAATTCATATCTATTCCATGTACTAACTTACCCTGCTTAACAATCGACCCACTGTCACAAGATTACGGTGCGAAACGAGCATTCCCGGTTTTGTTTGAAATAAAAGACTGCTATCGTCGTGGAAACCACGAATCTTAACTCGCCGCGTCATTAACAGGTAGCAGTACCATACAGAGTCAAGTTACGCGGTTTTTATTTAAAGAAATAGAAGTGGCCGGAATTACCCCGCTTTCCCCTACTAGTGAAACACGGGACGTACGGCAACCCTACACATATCGGATCGCTAAATTCACAATGTTGCGGGGTAAAGTGTCTTCTGCGACGGTCGTGTCACTGGAAGTGAGGCGCGCACCGGCGTGGGGTGCCGGGGGATAGAGCAAGAAAGAGAGCGGTCGTTGGAGTGGAGAGGAGAGAGGCGTATTAGCGTGGCGGTGAACGATGAGAGGGGCGTGCCAGTCACGGTAATAGCTGGTAAGCTGCGCTATTATGAGCAGCCTGCAAAAAAAAAGTGACGTCACGCTAGGCCACTCCTATGGTTCAAACAAAAAAAAAAAAAAGAGAGAGAAAGAAGAAGTGCACTATAATTCGTCGCTTCTGATTGTTTATCGCAATTGGTCACTGCTCTCTTCCCCGTCCCTGTTATTATTTACCAGTCCGCGTTTTCCGCCGCTTCATTATGCCCATTGTCCGCGCGCGAGCCTGAACCTTTCGTTGTCTGTTTAATAATTTTTCCTTGCCAGCGCATGCCCGCGTTCAGTTTCCGGGTGTCGTGTGACATCACTCGATCGCGTCGCCCGCCAACTGTGCACGTATGTATCTGGTTCCTTGAAATTCACCGACAACGGGCGGTGTACCTACAAATTTACCTGCGCGCACACAGGAACGCCGATGCGCCATTTCCCCCGTAGATAGGCGAATAAACGCGATTCCCAGTAGCCGGCATCGGGATTAATGGTTGTCGTGGCGTGGAACGATTTTAACGCCCGGCAAATGGGAGCTCTGTTTGACGATAGTTGGAAGAATAAGGAATAGGCAGGGCTGTGTAAAACCTAGCGCGGGTAAAACTTGGTTGGTTGGGTTTAACTGGGTTGATATCCAACGTGTAAGACCAACGGATCAATCTTTACGGCGCAGTCGAGACCCAACGGGGTCGATGTTATTGCAGTTCCGCTGTAGTAACTGTTACGAATCTAGGGCCAGCCGTTTCCATTTATAGCATAGAATTTCAAAGAAGGCATTAAGAGGGCACAGTACGCACTCGTTATGAGCCCGACCGACGGGCCTGGCGGCGCGGCGGGCGTACGGCGCGTTGTGGACACCAGCGTAAAGGACCCAATTACTGCCACCTACCCAACTACTGTCACCCTAAGCTATTTTGTGAAATGATACATAAAAACGAAATTGGCATACAATTGAAACTGTTATTTATACGATACAAAAAAACAGCACTTAATTTTTTCTTCGTTAATTTGGATAAAACGATGAAAAATTTGGGCGGATATTAGGAGAGTGAAATCGATCACTTCCTTACTAGCGAAAGAGAAAACAAGGCGTTAAAGGAAATGCTGTAATTGTAATATTTAAGCTATTAACATAACAAAATATAATGTTTTAGATAATATAAGCATCATAGAACGTAATAACGATCGGAATTCAACGATTCGTCGAGTCTTTTTATTTATTAATTGGGCGACAGTGATTGGTACAAGCGTTTCAAGCATTTTGGTATTACTGTCTTGGCAGTAGTTGTTCATGTACGTGAGGCGACATAACCTTAAAATGAGACAAACAGTATTAGGTTAGCTGGCAGTAATTTGGGGCGTCGGTAATTCAGTCAAATACGCTTTAAGGGCGCCAGTAATAGATCCCGAAATATATTTTTGAAATCGATGAATTTATACATAAAGGTGGCGTTCCACTTACGCCCAAATCGCCCGCAACGCCCGTGATTGTCATTAAGGTAGGTTTTCCTATACGCGACTGGACGCAACGTCAAGAATTTCAAAGTCGATTTTCTCGAAAATCAAGCGCGATATAAAAAAAAGTTACTGTTTCTTTTCGACTTATAACAAGTAAATAAGTCGAGAGAAAGGAATAAAAATTTTTGATATTGCGCTTCATTTTCGAGAAAAGCGACTTTGAAATTCTTGCCGTTGACTTCAGTCGCGTATAGGAAAACCTACCTTAATGAAAATCGCGGGCGTTGCGGGCGATTTGGGCGTAAGTGGAACGCACCCAAATATCAAAGTTTTAAGATCCACCAAATTTTTTTCATCAAGTAAACGTATTAAACAATAATAAATAACAAGAACAACATATACATTTAGTCTATAAGTACAAAACTATAAGATAATGTCAGAGTCAACGCTTGAAGTGTCAGTAATTGGGTCCTTTACCCTATTCCACGCGACCAATGGTCCGAAGGATTCCAAGAAATGGGCGGGGATAGTCGCCGGGCGTACAACGCATGGTAGAAGCGGGCTTATAACGAGTGCGTACTGTAATCTGACTCGCGAGCGCGAGAAACAGTGTTTTCTTTAGGAATTCTTCTATGTAAAAGTACCTATAAGTTCAACAATCAGAACAATCTTTTGGTATGTTGTTATGGGGTGGTCAGTATTTTCTTTAGACATAAAATAAATGTTCCCCATAAAGATATAATACACCTTCTGTGTGAAAACGTCCTTCTTTGGTGGAACTAATATCAGGATCACGAGTTGATCTGTAATCAATATCTTGACATTTTATTGTTTAATAGGAATTATGTGCAGTGCTCAGTGGCGGATTTAAGAAAAAAGGCCCAGGTGGCAAACGTTTTGTGGGGCCCATTTTTTCGGGAAAATAAAGAGGTAGTTTACTAAAAGGGGGTAAGTGTACAGAAAAGTGTAGAAAAAAAATATAGTGCTTGAATAAAATCATAAGCTGTTTTGAAGACAGGGCCCTAGGGGGGCCTTCAGACCAGGGGCCCATTTTTCGGTAAAATAAAGCGGTAGTTTACTAAAACAGTGTAATAATACAGAAAAAAATATACTTTGGATAAAATAATAATTTTTTTTTAAGGATGGGGCCCTGTGGGTGGGCCTTCTGTGCAAGGGCCCAGGTGGTAACTGCTCATCAGCCGCCCTGTTAAATCCGCCACTGGCAGTGCTGGTACTAGTCTCAACTAAAAATATGAAATATTTGGTTTTATTAACAACCACGTCCAGAGTGTTCGTACGATCTTCGATTTTCCATCATTCAACGATAGCCATTTAGAAAATTTTCAGCGAATAATGTTAATTCTAATACACTATTTTTCGCGCTGACGAATGAGATTAACCTTCAGCAGGAGGCATTGTTCGACAGAGAATGCTTCACCGTCTTCTTGACACTTCAAAAAAATACGACGCTCGTAAATTCGTAGGCAAGGTTTTCGATATAGCGCCGCTTTGTATTCTAATTCGCGCGGGGCTCGCATCGCCGCGTGATTCTCGCCCACGCGAGCCTACCAGCGATAGGCCTACGTAGGAATTAGCCATTTCTTTGCGGCGTTTACGCGTTTCTTAAACGACGCTAGGAAGGTTACGATAGGGAGCCGAGAGTCGCCGGGGATTAATATTTATAGAGCATCTCGCCAGGCCGTCCTCTCTTTCCCCGTGTCGCCTCCTTCTTTGTATCGGGATACCGAACGCGACAATGTCCGCCACGCTAGGGGAATATCAATCCCTCGATCGCTTCTTTGCACTGGAACGTAACCTGGCGGTTCCATTAAAAGTGAATGTGCGAAAAATCGATCGGGCTGAGCGCCGCGTGTGCGGACAGTGTGCGGTGATGTGGAGCAAGGTAAAGAAATATTACGACGCTGCCTAGCGATATGCTGTGAATCTTTAAACGCTCAACCCTTTATGATCGCATGAATTTTTACGCGGAAAATTGCCACGTTGTTAATTCCGCTCTGGCATCATTTATCGCCATCCGCCCTCGTTATCCTCCTTATCGCATTTCTTCACAGATTTCTCTAGCCTTTTATCATTGCATAAACCTGTCTACAATCAGATGTAAACTAAAGAAGGCTTTCCTTAATTCTGCTGCGATTATACTATATTTGCTTTAGCTGGTGGTGGAGATTCTTCCATCGACATTCGAGAGATTTCAATGCTTACAAGCACAAGAGAGGACGAAATAATAGAATATACAAGAGCCGTCTATCGTGTATTCGCATTTCGCGACATTTAAAACTTCTCGCTGCATGCAGTCTTGTGTGGCGCGAGGACAGGCACAAGAAACGGTTGAAATCCGCCTGTTCCCTTTTCCCCGTGAATCGTGAAATTCCATAATGTCGCTGACAAATTAAATGCCCGCGAAGACCAAGACAGGAGGCATATTTTCTTGTAGCGCTGTGCGTAAATTGCCCGGCGACTCGACACGTTGTTACAAACAGTCTCACCGCGCG
This sequence comes from Andrena praecox, assembly GCA_963932275.1. Classification (NCBI taxonomy): domain Eukaryota; kingdom Metazoa; phylum Arthropoda; class Insecta; order Hymenoptera; family Andrenidae; genus Andrena; species Andrena praecox. Next base: position 10,854,426 of record OZ010729.1, read on the forward strand.
CACGTCGCTGAATTACTGAAATGCCGGCGCGCCGCTGACAAATGACTGCGGACCGTGACCTCGCGCAGGCTTAAATGTTTGTCGAAGAGTCTGGCTAAGTCGAGATTTGATCCGACGGAAGCTCTTTGAGGCGAACTTCCTAGAATCGTTGAATGGTTTGCGATAGCTGGCCTAGCTACAGTGGGTTAAACGGTTCTATTGGGAAAGCTAGGATTTCGCTACGCCATCTAGTGACAGAAAATTGAACTACTGAGAGTAGGTCGAAATCCGTATAAGTCCATATGATCATCAGTGTTTATACAGACATGTTGTGAAAGACGAGTGTTTTTAAATTTTTTTCAACACTAAATATTTACTTATTCGATTAACAAATACTTATTCGGAATGTTTGGTGGGATCCGGATCTACTTTCGATAGTTTGCCAACTTACCACCACGGCGCTGAAATATAAGCTACGCCTCGACTAAGTTTCCCAGTATATTGTTGGTAGGCAAAACTGAGGAAGTCCATATTTCTTAATTGTTGGTAAATGCAGAAAGGTAAATTTATTACAATAAAGGAGGTAATAATTGAGAGCTTTTGCTTGGAGGGTTGTCAATATTTGCCTAGTACACACCTGGAGGATTAGCAAAAGTAAATAAAAAAAATATTCCAAGAAAACACAAATTATTTTATTTAACAAAAATAAATTAAGTTTTCTCATAACTTCTTGGAATTAATTATGACCATAATTAGGACATAGTATATTTATTACAAAATAAATGCTTATTTGCTAAAACTATTTTTTATCAGTCTTTGCTGTGTCCAATAATTTTTTCCGTTCAGGTTTAGCTAAATAAAAATAAAAGCTTTCCAAATCAAAATTAATTTTAATGGCTACCTCTACTTTAACGAGTTCCACAGGCATTCTATTTCTATCATTTCTAACTGCTTTTTAAGATTAAAGGGAAACATTTATCACATTCCTGGATAAATTAGGAGCCGTCCTTAAATTACGTAAGGGTAATTTTACCGAATTCTTACACCCCCAGTACAAGAATTCGTAAGATTTAATATTCCAACCCCCTCCTTCCGTAATATTTTTTACATTTAATTTTTTCAGTTATTAAAATTCTTTTAAAGGTTTATATAATTCATTTAACTCAGTTTCGGGAAATTTAAACTAAAACTACTTTTTTTGGAACATTAACGATAGAATTTCTATTTATTGAAAATTAGGTTAAAAAATATTACGTAAGACGCCCCTCTCCGTAAGAAAACGTAAGAGATTCGCAACCACCCCAAATCCTTGCGTAATTTAAGGACGACCCCTTACCAGCAAAACTGTAGACTGGAGAAATGTCACCAAACCTGAAGTCTCAAGAAAAAAAAATGGTATCGTTGGCAACCCTAAGCTCTTGCAAAATTTTTATTAATCTATTGCTGCAAAAAACTTGGAAATTAACTGGAATTTGGCCGCCTTCAATTAACGACTGTCCCTAACTCCACGAAGAGAGCTACCAACGAGAATAACAAGTTATTCTCTACTGACGTGGCTCTAACCTCTACTCCGCGACAACTCTTCAGCCGACTGTTTCACCCACCCTTGCGTCACGTGACCCGTTCTTCCGCTCCTCCACGAAATTGGCGCGTAATCGCGAACAGTTTAATTTCCATCCGCCGATGACTGGACCCTTGACTGATATATTCGTCAGCGCAAAATCCTTGGAAAATTGAAATTCCTACACCCTCTTGAATTACCGCGAGATTATACCGTTACCGAGTGGTGGCGAACCACGCAGCCCCGTTGTAAATTCTTCTTTAACCAGGCTTCCGTATTAATACCCCGGCGATTGTTATTGTTCCCGACGGTTATAATAGGCTAGTTGACTAAATTTGAGACATTGGTTAAAACATTACTTTCATGTCTATTTTACACGAAAACTGTATTTATTTTCGAAAAATCGTACATTTACATGATTTTTTTTGCGTTTTAAAAAACTTATTTAAACTTGATTCGAAAACGGGCCAAACTGTCATGGCGTCCTGTATGACGTCACGCCGTGTAAAACAAACCTAAACGATCGTGTCTGTGTATTGCTATTGTTAGTTTTCGGTGTTGTTTTTAATTAAAAATGAATTCCTCGTACTACAAGTATTGTATAGTGCCCCAGTGTAAAAGCACAACTATAAGTTTTCAAATTTAGCACCTGTTTATCAAATCTAACCTCAAAACCAGTATCAATTAACTTACAATACCTATGTCATAACAAAAGGTTATGGTCTATGAAACTGATATAATACTATTTACGCTTATAATATATATTTTACACTTATGTATACTTACATCGAAGTTTTAACATTGCGGAATTCCGATGAGCAAAAGTCACTGTTTGCCGCGAAAAATCTGCCAAGCATAACAGCGTCAATTTTAGGCAAATTACTACTGTTTGCTTTCCTAATCCTGATTCCATAGCTTATTACACTTGTGCTTCAAGATATACTTAATCGCGAACAACTGAATCACCTTCACATAAACTGGTAAATACGAAATAACCTGCTGTATGAACCCGTCAACAACAACATACAATGGCGTTGGTGTTTTGCACGGCGTGACGTCATGCTTTCGGATTGGTGTTCACTGTCACGTGACTTAATGCCTAATTTTGCAGAATTTGATTTCCAAAAATATTATCAAACTTTATTCTTTATAATAAATAGTTTAGTTTTTCGTTTCCTCTGTATCATGATTAATCGTTAGAAACTCTAATCCATGCAAATTATTCTTAGTGGATACAAGCCTATTATCGCGGCGATAATATTCGTCATTATATGCCCCGGGTAACTACATCCGCGTCGTCGGCCTAATTAAAAGGGAGTGACAATACGCAGATGGCGTCTTAATTCCACCCCTCGCCCAGCGGAATATTGAAATTGAACGGCTATTTCGAGGCTCTCGTTCGAGGTAACGCGATGTTAAACGCCTCGAAAAACTCTGCCCGCGAAACCCCTCATTTCAGATTGTTTATCGATACTTAGGCTATACCTCGCCGGACGTATCGGCTCTTATTCGAGCGGGATAGGCGAGCGAGGGAGCGCCGGGGAGGGCTTTTCGGCGGCGATAAGAGCTATTGCTGAAATTTAGCAATATCCCTGGCCGGGTGCGGGTAGTGCACCAGGCACCGTGCTCCAGTCTCGAAGCGTTCCGATGAGCAACCGATATGGCCGCTATTAGTCTGATGCTCAGAAGCGCCTATACCTACGGCCCATCGTCTGTCCAAGTGAAACAGAGGATGAGGCGAATTGAACCGCCGGGGGTAGGGAGAGCAGGGCTTTTTGGGGCGTGGATAATAGCGAGAGAGAGTGGCCATTAAGGGCGAATTACCTAGCAGGAAGAAGGCTTTGCGAAACTTCGCACCTGCCTTTCCGCGTTTCAGACACATATTCATAAATGGGGTAGCAAGAGCAGACCCCCGCGTAAGTGGTGCTCCGTTTTAATTATTCTTATTCTTCCTCCCTTTCACCCCCGCCAGTTAATGGGACGTAGCGGATAGACAGTTGGGTATTAACTGGCCGACGATTTTTTTTTTCCCCGTCGCTGGGGTATTTCTCGGCGCCACCATCGAAGTTGCGAATTTGTCTTCAATTCGTATGCTAATGCTTCCCTTCTTGAAGCACGCTCCTCCGGACGGTCTCGTCCCGAGAAGTCGCGAGTCGCCGGGAATAATGATATTATTGCGAAGCCGCTTACGGCTTACGGCAATTAAAACTTTGATAATTGCCGCGGCGAATTACGTAATTACGTAATTACCACGGCCGTACAGTTGTCGGTCGCGCTGTTACACCGCTGTAATATCCCGGTTTTTACTCGCTTTCAACTGCCTGCCGATGCCGTTTCTGATTACCACGAACCGGACAACGATGGTTTTAATTAAGACAGGCCGGGCGGTTTTACGGTTCTGTCAAAATGAGTTTTCACCCCGTTTCATGGCGGTTTAATTTGATCGAGAGCACCATAAGCAGAACGCCCTCCTTTTCCACGCCGATTCCCTTCTTGCGGGTCCTTTTGTTGATCCCAGGAGAGTCTTACCTCGCCGGTTTTGGGCATTAGTTTCGGGTTACAGAACTGCCGCGTGTAAACTTCTAACGTGGGAATATTAGTTTTAGAAGCTTCTAATTTTAAATCGGTGCAATTTCTCTGTGCAATTTTTCTTATTGCATTTTCTAAGAACGATGAATAATTTTGGGAAATCTGTGGCGATCTATCGCGTTTATGTGTTTGTGCTTGCTCGTACGTCACTAGGGATTGCAATACCGGTAACCCGGTTTACCGGTTTCCCGGTAAATCGCGAGAAATACCCTCAAATTTTTACCGGTAATTCGTCAAATTTTTACCGGTAATTCGATAAATTACGTATATCAATATAGCGCATATATGCGTTCGTTATTTCGGTCTACATCGTTATCAGTGAAAAAAACTTCAATTACTAATAAAGACGAAAACCGAAGTATCTCATGAGGAATCAACTCTAAGCCAAAAGAGAACTAAAAATCTAAATCAAGTCATCAAAGAAATTGACTTATTTTCAAGTAGAAAAAGTAAGGAGAAAATATATAGGTACAATTAATGGCATATGATTTCTTAATGACTATCCGACGAACAAGTGTAGAATCTGAGAGTGCTTTATCCGTGGCTGGATTATTTTGTACAAAAATTAGATCGCGATCAGGAGACCAAAGTTTAGACAAATTATGTTTTTTGCGTGCTTATTTGTTAAAAAAAAATTGTTAAATAAAAAATTATTTAATTATGTATGTAGGATAAGATTATTTTCATTGTTTTCGTGCTGAAGATCCATATTAATAAGTATTGTCAATAGTTACACAAATATATCTATTTTGTGTTATCTTATTTCATATTTTATATTCAGAATAGTTTTATTTGTATATATTTATTATAATGCTCGATTAGAGTTCAAAAAAAGTTTTTTTTTGCAATGTTTACTCTTATATCTTCAATACCTTAAAAATACCGGTAAATTATCGGTAAACCGGTTTTGATTGAAAATTTTACCGAATTACCGGTAATTGAAAATGTCGGTAAATTTGCAATCCCTATACGTCACAGTTCGGTGATGAAATTTCTGTATGAATACCTTTCTCTGCATGGGGTGTTCATTCATAAGATATTTCTAGTTTGCATTGTGTCGTCTAGTTTCCAAGCTGCCACGACAATCTCCATTTAAATTCGCTGATAAGCGGTCTGTACAGTTTCTCGTGTGGTCACCGCAACCCGTAGCCAAGACAACGCTATCATTGTTATCAGAAGCGTAGGGCACATGCCCTTTGGCCAGTGCGTCGTGAACGTTTACGGCTTGAAATCGCTTCGCCTCGATGAGAGGCCGTTAAGCCCTTCACGGTTAACCGAGGCTCGGGCTAAACAGTCGCCTCTTTGTCGATTAGCGCGGTAACTCGTGCCAGAATCGAAACCAGATTTTTTTCGCTTTCCTCTTTCCGTTTTTACTACAAATTACAGGAATTTGTTTGGTCGTCGCAAAGAGATTCTTGAAATAATGCGACGAATTAGAGTTTGAGCTGGTGCGACATTAAATTTTCATGGAATTTCATCGATTTGTTCGTGTACGAACGACGTACAGAGTGATCCGTTTAAATTGATGAATGAATGTGCCTACAAGTGAATGATAACATGAAAGGTCGTATAAGTGGAACCGAAACTTCAAAATTAGTCATTACCTGTTTTCCAGGTAAGAGCCGGTATTCTGGTTTTTTTACTTATATTATTATCTTCTATTTTTTGTGATTGTGTATTTTCTACTATTTTTTTTTTGTGATTTATTTGATAATACTTTTTTCCGTCCTCGACTTTTTTATGTATTGTATATTTTCTTCTATTTTCTTTGTGATTTATTTGATAACACTCCTTTCCGTCCTCGACTTCTTTATGTACTTGGCGTAATTTTTTTACTCTTTTGAAGTTCTTTATGGGGTTAGTCATTGCCTGTTCTCCAGGTAAGAGCCGGTACAAAATCGATAAATATATATATTAAGGTGATTTGCTTTGTTTTTGTGAAAGGCAGTCTTGTATTTTAAAATCCTTTTATTCTTGTGGGTTTTGTATTGCAAATTACATTATCATGTTCAGTTCTTAGGCAATTTTTTGTTAGTTTATTCTGTATATGAACCAACAAGTAATAAGCGTTTTTATTCTCAAATTACAGAATTACTCGTTTTTAGAAGTAATTGAAAAGATTTTCATAATTTCATGTTACAGTAAGTGGTTCTTCGAATAAGTTGTGTTTAAGGGATAATGACACTGTGATTTTGAGAATTTTTTTATGCGAGTATAGTGAACGGAATACAAAATCTGTTTGAACAGCTTTATTGTACATACCTTGAAGTATGATCACATTTTTTTTTAATTTTTTTAATACAAAATAGCGGACACACAGCTCAACAAAAGAAGCTTCTTCTGAAAAACAGTGTTTTGCGGCCGGAATGATTTCTTCTTCAACTTTTGACCTAGAACAAAAAAACAAAAATTTTTGAGTTCCATATAAGATTATATTCAGGAAGTACACGAGGAAATTAAAATATACTGTTTGTTGTGCGAATGGTTCGTGATTGAACAAAACGTTTCAACAATTTCGAGGTTGTAGTAGTTCCGTTTTTTGAGAGGCGATGTCCGTCACACAATTGTTGCTATTTTATAGAAGTTGATATCTTAATACCTTCTATATTTCCCTAAACATTGCAATTTTACGATCAGCATTTAGTCCTAAATTGTTTGCGCGATTTTTTTAACCCAACACTTTGCTGAATTTAAAAAATTCTTCTTGAAATCGTCACACGTCGATTATTTAACCTTGCAGAATTTAGAAGAATATAAAAAATGGACTTCGTGATGTTACAAACAGAAGTCAAACCGTGGGTATATTATTTCGTGCGAAAGCTAATTAAATAAATAAAATGAGTTTTCGAATCAATGCATTCGTATCATCTTTTAGCCAAAGGAAGCAAGTGTTTTCAGGAGGAGGCCAATTTCTTTGGAGCCCCCACTTCCAAGGAAATAGACATGAAAGTTCTGAAGACACCATTCACGCTGCCTCCCAGACTAGATCTTCAGGTAGAGCTCCCGATGTTCGATTCATGCACGGGAATGGCCTACCTGTGTATCTACTGTGGGATCGGGGGCCTCCATAGAACATAAGAGGGGAGCCGGATGAGCGGAAGATGGGTGGGTCGGCGTTGACGCAGTTGGTTAAGGCGCAGGTTGGCCAGCCGGAACTGCGAAGATCGCGAGTTACGAGTAGGGATGTTGATAAAATATCGATGTATCGAATATTCGATATATTTTTCGCGAAATATCGATATTTTCGGTTCATATTCGTCAATCCGATATATCGATAATTCGATTTTTTTTCGATATATCGATAATTCGATATTTTTCGATATATCGATAGTTCGATATTTTTCGATATATCGATATTTTTCGATATATCGATATTTTTCCATATTTTTTTCGATATATCGAAATGCGATATCGATATTTGTCAATCCGGTAGATATATCGATAGTTCGATATTTTTATTCGATATATCGAGATGCGATATCGATATATTTGAAAAATATCGATACTTCCTAAAATATCAACATCCCTAATTCCGGGTCCCATCGACCACGCGAGAAGAAAGTACTCCGAAGGGAAAAAATCGCTGCGGTGCCGGGCCGCGTGGGAAACATTCGAGGGCGAAGGTCACCTGAGGATGACCGAGTGTGGGGTCAGGAACCCCCTTCATACTCGTAAGAGGCACCCGGAAAAGAGACACCAGGAGGGGCGGCGATGGCCGAGGTGGTTAAGGCGCGGCTGGCCAGCACACGCAGGACTCCGAAGATCCTCGAGTTCAAGTCCCCCCCCCCCCCCCCCCCCCCCCCGTCGCCCAAGGCGCTTTTCCCGCGGTTCCCAACTCGTAGATCGTAGCTACAGAAAATTGTGAAGAGCACGTGTGCATGATGCGTGTGCACAGTGAGCCACGCGGAGGTCTGTTTATATCGTCGCCCGGCGAACTTCCCGCCACGGCTTTATCATTATCGGATGTGACTAATGTGGCGTTTAACGCAGCCTCGTGTTAGTTATTATTATAGCCCTTGGCAACCGGGCCTTGCGCGCGCCCTCCACCGACCGTCGCGTCGCGTGCGGACGAAACGCCCTTTCGACCGAATCAACATGGCCTCTAGGCCCCGAACCGAGCTCTCTCTCTCTCTCTCTCTCTCTCTCTCTCTCTCTCTCTCTCTCTATCTCTCTCTCTCTCTCCCTCGGTCCCCCGGACAACGCTGGTTTATTCATTCAGTGAACCGGGGACCGGTCGGCAGGTTTCGGTTATTGTTTCTCGGGTTCCATAGGGGAGACTTAAAAAAAGAACGCGTCTGACTCGGCTTCTACAAACCTCGGTCGCGCGGCCCTAGGATTCCTTGTTGGTTTTCGAAGAAATCCCTACAACGCCGGCGGACCCCGGGCCCCATTGTTTTAAAGGACCCACAGACGAAACGATTTATCGCACGATAACTCGCACGTAAAGTTGCCGCGACAGTTGTGTATCGACTTGTACCCCGTGTTTCCTCCGCGCGCGTGACAACCTGCCGGTTGACAAGCGTTGCCGATCGTACGATCGATCCAGTGCAACTGATCATTTGAATAAATATTAATGCATTTTTTATTACACCCCCAATGTTGAAGAAGAACGGAGCGGAAATTTTTATAGCGGCGTTCTTAGTAGGGGATTTTTTTCTGAAGAGACACGGGAAAAGATAAAGAGAGAATGGTGCGAGAAGAAAGTTCTTGCGACTGCTTCCAACGATTCAGCAGTGCCTCGAATTTATCCATTGTTTATCGAATAAAGTATACAAGTTTTATGGCAACGGTAACCACACAAACTGTACAATTATTGTTCAAACAGTTGTGTAAAAAATAGTTCTACTACAACTTATTGTACATAAGTTGTATATATAATTATGTAGCTATTTTCCTCATTATGTTAATTTATTAAAAGAGCTTTAAAGTCACTGTTATTGTTAAGTACATTTATTTTGATATGCTTTTTTAAATAACGTGTGACTATTGTAGATGCAAAATATCTTCTAACTTAAATACTTTGTATGCTTCCTTGCTAAACATATGAAAATTCCTGTGTATCATTTTACTTGTACTTATCATGCTAAAATCGATGAAAGTAGATAAAACTTAAAATAATGTAAAAGCACAGATCAGCAAACAAACATTTGCGCCGGTGATTATGAAAGTGGTGTAAGTTAAAAAACCAAAAAATTTGAGATTCTCTTATTTTGTGTTATATTGATTTATATTTCAATATTGTTAAAGAATTATTGCAAAATATCGGCGGGGTAAGCAATGACACGATAGTGTCACTTTTAATAACGAGCAGCGACAGTTTCACGTTCACTTCGATAGTGGCGTAAATTGTAAGTCATTTGTTCTCTGCAAGTAATTTGTGGGAAAGGGAATAATTACATATTTTTATATTATCCTTAGATGTCGGGTAAAAAAATAAAAAAATAAAAGAAACCCGAAATATACATAATTATGCAAAAAATTTGAGAGAATTAAGAGAACAGTGGTAAATAAATGGTAAAGTGGTTAGTGGCAAAAGTATTTAAAAATAAAATCTACATTTGTTCGAAGAACTGTTTGGATTTATTAAGTTTTGGAATGTGGGAGACATTCAAAAGCTTAAAAAAAAAAAACACATTTTCGTATAAGTTACTCATAAACTTCCCCAATGACCAATAAGTTTGACACTAGAAGAGCATATACCGTTAAGGAACTAGTTTCTGATCAGTTTAGAAGGTTTTCCGCTTTAATATTTATTTTTAACCTAATGAAACATTAAACCATAGACTTTTTTTATACTAAAAGTTGAATTAATGTTTAAACTCCAAGGAAACATTTTAAAAAGTTGAAAATAAATATATAATTTAAATACTTATAAGGTATGGAATAATAAGGTGACTAGGAACTAGTTTTTAATCATCTAAAACTAACAATACTAACTGCTTTCACAGACAACACATATATTTTTGAATTATCAATTTTTATGTTAGTAATTATTTCAAACAATTATTTATTGACATAAACTCAAAAGAACGATTTATTTCATGAACTGATCAAAAATTAGTGCCTGATCAAGAACTAGTTCCTTAACGGTATATGTTGCGAAACATTTTGCCCAATAATGGAAAACTATTGTTCAATCCGCCGAAACGCAGCAGTCCAAACATCTCGAACCAGAGAGCACACGGCTTCCGCCGCTTTCGCAATCACCGGCACATTTGTCCGCAGATAATTATTTAAAAGAAAAAAAAAAATCGCCCATTAGATAAAATCTAGCAGCGTGTACCTACCTGCCAGAGAGGCGACCGCGTGGCGGGTTAAACGTCGTACATGCCGGCCGGTACCGTGTAAAAAGAAGTTACTCCTATCTGCGTGTGCATCTGTTGTCCCCGGCTGCGCTGGTTTAAATATTATAGCAATGTCGAAGGACAACACCTGGCGATTCTTCTTGTTCACAACTCGCCCCAGTTCCCACGGCTGAGCACACAGCGCGTGGAGGCTGTTGTTTATTCGTCGGCACAGACATCCCCGCGTTATCGGTTACCAGCGCTACTGTTTACGCATATCTTTCGCGTTATCGTTCGCGCGGCCGAAAGCGTGACGCCGCTTATCTGCCGAGGCGTTCGCCGAAACCGCCCGTGTTTCCCTCCCGGCTGCGGGGCACGGCACGGCGCGGCGGCCGTTTGTTGGCGGGGCACCCGGTATACCAGGGAACGAGCCGAGGCAGCGTGAAGAATCCTCACGCTACCGTGACTGCTAACACGGGTTAATCTTGCTTAATAACACCCGCAGCGCCGGTACGCGTCTCGCCCTTTGCCATCGTTCATTATCGTTCGCGTAATTTTTATACGGTTCTGCGTGGAATAAACGATATTAATAATACCAGTAATTAGACCAGGATAATCACCGGGGAGTATTTGTTAATTATCGATTGGCATCGCGCGATAACGGCGAAGGAATACGGGGAAAGGTAAGAGGACACGGTAATTCTTTACGGCCCAGTTAAGCCCAAGGTGCTCTTCGTGCCGGTGCCGCGTCGGGCTTGCATTGCAAATGAATATTAATTATTCCCAATTACCGACGGCGGGGCATTATCTTTTTTTTTTTTTTTTTTTTTTTTTTTTTTTTTTTTTTTTCAATTAACCCCGCCGGGCGGTTCGCCGCTTGTAAGTTCGCCTGTATCCGCACGCGGGGATCTTGACGTTGACGAACAATTATTCGCGGTGACAGGAAACATCGCGGAGAGTAATCCGCCGTGTTAGCTCCGCTGTAGTAAATTTGCCACGGTATGCGTCCATTTAATACGCACTCGCGGGCCGCCGTTTTTACCGGACGAAGTCGGCTCGAACGAGTTCTTTGTATACGTCATTGAATATTAGCGGCCGACAAATTCAGCGATACATAGGCATGTGCCTGGCTTGACCGCTGAAACGGTATCGGAAGCTTCTGGCTTTCTTGCCCGCGCCGGCGAGCCGAGCGCGTGCACGTTGCGCGCATTTACTTTGGGGGGCTGAAAAAATCGATTTCTTTTTTTTTTCTTTCTGAAAATATGATGCTTTTGAAGTTGTGTCGGGACCGTTGCTGGATTGACGAAGTTTATGAGACTTTTACAATGAGTGAGACGCGCAAATAATTTATCTTCTTCAGATGAATGTCATTGTCATTATATTTTCAATGGGGTGATACATTTTTGCTGTCATATTTGTTATAGCTGAGACAGACATGAGCTTAACCACGTGATATGTTGACTGTCAGATGACCTTGAACGGCAAGAAGGATCTTTTTATGGGAGGAAAGAAGTGTATAAGATCCACGTGTGTCAGTGCAAATTCAAATTTAATTTTGATCATCTTCTGAAATAAATAAGTAATTTTATATAGTTCCATCCTTCCATACAAGCGTCATTTTTGCTAGCTATTACAATGTGGCAACGAAAATGTATCACCCCATTAAAAAAAATGACGGTGACCTTGAAATGGAAAATATGACCTTGAAATCTCGAAAAATATTACCTGGAAATCTCGAAAAATATTACCTCGAAATCACGAAAAATATTACCTGGAAATCTCGAAAAATATTACCTCGAAATCGCGAAAAATATTACCTCGAAATCTCGAAAAACATGACCTTGAAATCTAGAAAAAATATTACCTCGAAATCTCGAAAAATATTACCTCGAAATCTCGAAAAATATTACCTCGAAATCTCGAAAAATATTACCTCGAAATCGCGAAAAATATTACCTCGAAATCTCGAAAAATATGACCTTGAAATCTCGAAAAAACATGACCTTGAAATCTAGAAAAATATTACCTCGAAATCACGAAAAATATTACCTGGAAATCTCGAAAAATATTACCTGGAAATCTCGAAAAATATTACCTCGAAATCTCGAAAAATATTACCTCGAAATCTCGAAAAACATGACCTTGAAATCTAGAAAAATTTGACCTTGAAATCTCGTAAAATATCACCTTGAAATCTCGAAAAATATTAGCTCGAAATCTCGAAAAACATGACCTTGATATATCGAAAAATATGACCTTGAAAAAAAATTATTTGTCCGTGTCACCATTTGCCACAGAATAGTTTCCTCCTTTAACATTTTTTCATATCATCAATAGCAACGGAGATATTACAGGTGTTCCGAGTTATAAGAAACACCCTGTATACAGCACATCAAGTTTTCCTAGTTTTCTTTTACACGTAACTTTTTTCCTGCTTTTTTCTTTAGGCGTTAAAAAATTATTCAATTCTTGCTATTCACCAAGTTAAATCACGGGGAGCAGCAGGTCAACTGTGCGACGCTATTTCATTTCCGACGGTTAATTGCCGCCTGCTGGAATAGTGAGAAGCAACCTTTAATTCGCTGATGTCTGACAAACGAGGGACTCCACCCAGGAATCCTTTCGATAATGAATTCGCGGCTGGCGGGCTCCAACTGATATCTCGATGCCGTGCTAATTACATTAAATTACTATTTTCGTAAGCAGCCGTGCGCGTATTGTTTCGCTCGTAATGACTGTTCAACGTGGGAGTCTTTGAGGGCTGGAAGGGAAAAATGAGGTGGGAAACACAGAGCAACATTAATGACTCGTCTACCACGATATTTATTAGCCGTACGTTCGTGGTGGATACTGTACAAATACAGTTACGTTGCTACATCTCTAAACAGTAGTATATATTTAACACAAATATACGAATAGTAGTGTCTCCCACCCTTGTTTGAGTCCGCGATCCCATTTTATAATATTCCAATACCCCCATATAGGGTAAGGTAAATATTTCCTTCCTTTCATTTATGAAAAATCAGTGTTACCACCGTATAAAAATAAATAACTGCTAAAAATCGTCAACTAAAAATATCCATGGCGACCTTCCAGAAAATACTTGACGACCCACAAGGTGAGAATCGCTGGAAGAGTAAATGTGAAGCTTGATAGCACCGTCGGAAAGTTAAAAGATTTGGGTACTTCACAGATTCATGAAGCCGATAAGTGACTACTGTTCTTCCCGCGTATCCTCTAATCTGCAGGGAGAAGCGGAGAGAGGCTCTGAAAGTTGTTCTCATATAGTTCCGTGCCGGCACCTAGGCGTAATTTATAATGGATTGAAACACGTGACTTTAATATGCCTATACAAGGCTGTTAAGCAATGAACTTAATTAGGGTTGAATTAAGCCAGGAGTAATTATAATTGCGAAATGGTCTAGTCACCTGGACGCATTAATTTCCATCGTTAAACGCAACGCCCTCCTCCCTCCCCGCCCACTCGTCACCCGCAAACACAAGCGTCGCGACAGCCGCGAGTCCGCCGGAGAAATAAATTGATCGGTCGACGCGCTGCCAGCAGGAAGTCGAAGGGAACGAAGGGAAAAAGGCCCCGCGGAACGGTCGCCACATAAATCCTCGGGGCTTATTACAAATACGTAACGCGGGCTTACGCGGTTTATCGATATTGATTTATTCATAACCGAAGCTCTCTTCGTTTCAGCATCTCGTTAATCTTGGACGCGTTGATTACGGCTCCGGTCGCCGGCCGACGCGTCCGCTCTGCGAAAACCTTGCCCTCCTACACAAGGTTCACCTTAAATCACCACCGTCCGATAATTGAGGGGGTCCTTGCGCTGCAACGGCACCTCGTTTCAGGCGCACCCCGCGAAATTGGGAGAACGAGCGGTGGCCGCGCCCTTGTCCCGCCCTTCGTGCGTCGGCGCCAAGCTTCCGTGATGCCGGACCTCGTTCAGAAACTATGACTAAATCCACCTTTCCATCTTCCGTCCCAGTGTTCCCGATATTTCGCCGGGTTTTCCATAAACGCAAGATTTTCGGCGATTCTCATAAATTGAGGATTAAGGATTCGCAATTTAGGTACCCACTTGAAAAGATTTATCTGGAAAATATAATTGAGGTTAAGAGACTCTCTCTAAATCCTAAATCCTTCTCACTTACTACTTCGGAGTGTAATGGGTACTGTTGGACCATATTCTATTAGAGAAAATTAATTGGCTGATATTAATACGTAGGTGCTCTTTAATGATAATATTAATAATATATTTAATATCATTAATATTTAATATTAATATTTAATATCTTTAATATTTGATATTTTTAATATTTGATATTTTTAATATTTGATATTTTTAATATTTGATATTTTTACTATTTGATATTTTTAATATTTGATATTTTTAATATTTGATATTTTTAATATTTGATATTTTTAATATTTGATATTTTTAATATTTGATATCTTTAATATTTGATATCTTTAATATTTGATATTTTTAATATTTGATATTTTTAATATTTGATATTTTTAATATTTGATATTTTTAATATTTGATATCTTTAATATTTGATATCTTTAATATTTGATATCTTTAATATTTGATATCTTTAATATTTAATATTAGTATTTAATATCTTTAATATTTAATATTAATATTGAATATCTTTAATATTTAATATTAGTATTGAATATCTTTAATATTTAACATTAGTATTTAATATCTTTAATATTTGATATTAATATTTTACATCCTTAATATTTTTTCAAAGTCCATTTGGTGAGATAGTAGTATAGAAGTGTACATATTTTTTTATTACCAGTTCTAGAAGATTATACGGAGGTTAAGATGGAATGTTTCACTCTAAAAGGAAAGGTATCTGTTTTCCCAGGGAACCCAGTTTGAAGATTCCCTTCTATGCCGTATATTTTCCTTAAGAGTCGAATAATTCGTTAAAAAAAAACAGCACTGCGAAGGACGGCTACTCGAAGCGGACGCGTGTCGAACTTTGGTACTTTTCAGATCGATATAAAAGCCGCACCTGTAAGTCCTCGTTGTGACAGTTACAATTAGAATTACTTCGCTCGAACGTCTGTTGGGAGTTGTGTCCTTATTTCCAACCCGGCCTGCGCAGAACGACGGAAATTACGTCGCCTCGTTCTTTATCTGGCTCGGCGTGCATGCCGATGAACATGGATATGCATTGCAAAACGTTTCTTTCTTCTTCAGACCCCGTTGCTCGACTTGTCGAACGGAGAATTGCAGAGTGCAACGGTGGCGATGCGAGATTGTGTACCGGAGAATTTCACGTGTCATTACCTGGCGATGTGTTTCTCCAGGCGTAGTGTCGCAGCCAGCGCTGTCCGCAGGACGAGGCGGAAACAAATTGTGAAAGGCGCGGAGGGTTCACCGAGAGGGAACCTTACGCAGGGAGAGACACGGAGAGGGGAGAGACGACGCACGCATTTTTGCCGCTTTCGCTCCTTTAATGGCATCGGTGCCCCTCGCAATTTGTTCGTATCGCTGGTCCCCCGGTATTCCCGGTGCTCCCTTCAACGTATTTCCCTCGCCGCTTTTTGCCGATTCTACCAGCACGTGGTTACGCGCGGTTAAAATTCGAACCACCCCAACGCAAAAGAAGCTTCATTTGACAGTGGATCTGCGATAAGTGCTAATGCGTTCCAAGAATGCACACTGGGACCTGCGCTTGTTTCGTGTCGTCACTAGCAAAGTACAGGTGCTTCGCTACGGTATAAATTAGATTTTCCGTTGTTATTTAATTTAACATTTAATTTTCACAGTAAGTAGCGCCCTCCGCACGTGGATTTCGGAACTTTTTTTTTTAGCCCATAGCTGCCCCATTAAAACAAAGATTCTTCTACCTACTTCGAAGTATTGTTCAGCAGTTTCTGAGTTTTTATATAGATATGTGCTCTCGACGTCATGCTTTCGTCAATATTGCGCGATTTTATTCATTCACTTTACTCTTATATTTATTTATGTACGGGATAGAATACCAGGGAGTTACAAAATGAACAGAATGATACCCTAGAACGATCTGACCGCCATGTTGATACAGCGTTAAAGTGTAAAGGAAGAAATATTACCTCTCATACAAATCGTGGCAATCGGGGTGCTGTTAATAAGGTTTGTCATAGTCTGCACCAGTGCCGTCTTATTGTTTTCGGGGGCCCTGAGGCAAGCTCCATACGTGGCCCTCTAAATTATTCTAAATTAAATAAGATCAAAAATACCGCGCTAACACGCGAGGTGAATAAGTATTAAAACAATTAAATAAATAAGAGCCTCATGTTAGAATTTAAATTTTGATGTATTCGTCATTTTCTCTGCGTCACAGTTAGGGGGCCCATTTCTAATATTTTCTAGCTTTTAAAACCTTGTTTTTTTTTTAATTTTCCAATTTTTCGCCGCCAGGTTAAGACGGCACTGGTCTGTACAGAAACAAATGAGAATGTCTGAAAGGCCTGCAAGCACCGTTGAAACTAATCAGACTCATTATTGAGACTTATTATTGGACTTAATCTATGTACCAGCTAACTTGTCCATTCAGGATTTTCAAAAGAAAAACTAGGCCTGAGAAAAGAATGCGTTCCATGCAGTGACCGGATCCCGAGATTTCCTTTTTATTTTGCCCATTTAAAAGCAGGGTCGTTCGATGATCGGTTTAGAAATATAATGTAATATCAGTAGTGGCGATGGTAGGAATTCCTGGTAGCTTTCTTGGCCCCTAACGAAAGGGCACCCTAAGCGGCTAGAATACCCTTTCCGCTGTACCCTGCTCTTTACAGGTGTTGAACACACCTTACTTTTCCACCGTTAAATACCTAGTTAGGAAAACGAGAGTGGCGAATAGGTTAGAATTCAATGAAATAAGTCAGAAGAAGTTGTACAAAATACAGTGCATTTCTAACAGTTCGCGCATCAATAGCTGATCTGACTGACCAGGATATGTAATCGGAATATCAAAGTTTCGCGGTTCTACGTTGGAAAGATACCTGGGATTTTGTCTTCGGGTCTGCAGCGCCTTTGAACCCGCAATGGTTTTCACAGCTTCGATAGTTTAATAAACAGATTATTGCTACGCATTCGTCGCGCATTTATAATCAGTTTTCTGAGCACCTGTCTCAGCAGATTTTTTTCACGGAACGTCCTACACTTTGTTACAAAAGTTCTGTGTGCAGTAAAGTTAACGAAAGAAATTAAACGTTTGAACGAAACAATTGCTCCAGAGAAAGAAGCTTACAAGGGAAGATCCCGAAGTCCGGAAATTCAAAAAATTCTGAAACTTTGTGAATATGTAGGGGATTTCCTCCTGATTACAACGCAATTTTTGTTTGCTGCCCAAATTCACTCGAAGGGGGTGAAATTAACCCCCGAGAACTCGGGTATTTTCCGATTTTGTGTTATAACTCGCGAACTGCAAGAGATAGAGAAAAAGTTTCAAGACAAAAGTTACTTCTTTTAATTAGATCTATGATTTGGTAAAAAAAATATTTTACAGTTCACGAGTTATAACACAAAATCGGAAAATAACCGGATTTTCAGGGGTCAATTACACCCCCTTAGAGTGAATATCGGCAGCAAACAAATGGTTGCGTTGTAATCACGTGGAAATTCCCCACATATTCACAAAGTTTACCAGAATTTTTTGAATAAGAGATTTTTCAGTGGTGCAGTGTTGTCGGTCATAAATATGAAATAAAATCGAATTGTTCGGCTCGTACGGTGTAATAAATCTGAATCGTAAAATCACGCATATGTAACCGGGGCAGGTTAAATATTAAACTAACAAATTTGGAATACAGCTAGGTATACGTAAAGAGTAGGTAAGTCACAAAATGTACAAAAGATATTAATTTGTTTATTGATCTACACATGACTTCTTCAATATTCCATACAATTCCTTCAGCTTCGATAAAAGATTCCTTCACACTATCAATGCGCCGGTGACGTCGTCGACACTGCATCGCAGCACACTGGAAGAAAAGATAAGATAGATGGAAAATGTGACCTGGAATTCTTCCTGTTCAGTATACATACGTGCTGCGCATCTCCATATTTATAGAATACAACGTGTGAAAGACGATGTTGTAGTAATTTCTTACAACATCAATGGAAATAACCTTCGCCCGCCTATTGTAATTAGTGTTTGACACTCAATGAATAATGTATGTGCGCTGAGAAAGAAAACATTTCTCTGTGATTGGTCCCTTCTCGGACCATTATCTAGGTATTCGTTTAATTAAGCTTCTTCCTTTATGCTATGCAGTAGTTTCATTGAAATTCAGTTTAGAAAGCACCTTTCAACAGGTACAAAGCAATTCGTGCCGAAGACAATGCGCTGGGCGGCAAGGACCTTCTCGCTTCTTCAAACTTCCATGGCTCTTTTTAATCAACAACTTTATACGTTTGCAGTCGGGAAGATCGTAAGATACTAACTGGAACCTCGCGGATTTGAAGTTCTTTCCTCGCGTTCAATATCGACTTACTCAACGATTGCAGATCGGTGTTCCTCAATTACCTACGAAAGGGTGCGCCGTCTTCGCACTTCATTCGTGCATGATTTCTAATAAATTTTTATCTGCGTTGCGCACCTGCTCACCTCTATTAACAATCTCCTCCGATCGTTTTGCAGGATGGGGCATGAATTTTCCTAAACCGGCCGTGATATGTTCTCCCTGCTCAGCTGCAGCTGAGGAATTTCACTCTGATTAGTGTAAAAGTGTGTAGATATATCTATTCCATGTGTTTGGCTAAGTGTTCTGTAAAATTTCTGGATATTAATGTCGCGCGTAGGGAAGACGCGACACGCCCCCTTGTGTGGGCGCCACGAGTCGCGCCCGAGGGTTGAGAGCACTGAATTATAATTCGGCGAAGAATAGGGATGGAGTGCAAAATCACTAACAGTGATTTATCACCGTGATCGCAGAATCACGATCAGGATCGTGATTTAAGTTAAATCACGACCGTGATCGTGATTTTTTTACCTCGAGTGAATTTGCTCACTGTGAATACTGTGATCGTAATTCTTGATCATGATTGAATTATTTTTTATAAAATACTTCAATATAGCTTGTGTTATAGTCAAAATGTGCTAATTCAGCGAATATATAGTATACTAGCTGACCCGTTACCCGGTTTCACCCGGGAATTATTTATGATCGTTGAAAAATAAAAAAACCTAAACCAAAAAATAAATAGCCTATAATCTAATCTAGGACGTGTGTAATGTATATTCAGAATTTTAATGAAATCCGTTCAGCCGTTTAGGCGTGAAAGAAGGACAAACAAACAGACAACGTTTCACTTTTATATATTAGTAAGGATTATACATTCATAAATAGTCAATGTATGCACGCACTGATTTGAGTGGCTAAAAGTATTCACATATACATTATACTTTTTAACTAAAGTGAATAAATATTCGTTAATTTAAATAGATCAAGAGCGATAACATTGGTTCAAAGTACACAACTGAGATTCTATAAGAACAGTGAGGACTTGAGAATGTTTCGAGAGAAATTAGAAATTGGGGTTATGTGGAGCGTGCAAAGAGCAGTCATGCTCTCCACCAATCAGAAGCGATCACTGTTCTGCCTGCACCAATCAGAAGCGATCACGAAAATCACGGATCACTGTGAAAAATCACCGTGATTGGGAACGAACGTGATCGGATCACTCGTGATTCACAAATCACGGTTCTAGCCATCACTAGCGAAGAAGCGAGAATTTACAGAACGAGGATTTCGAGATAAATTTCAGCGATCACATTCCACGGGAAATTTGTGCACGTTGCGCCTGGCAAAAAGTTTTGCTGGAAGTGCCGAGTCCCTTTGTGACCGGTAGACTCTTTAGAATTTCTACCCCTCCTTAGACAATTTGCCGGTGGCCTCCATAAACGGACGCCGGAGCCCGCTCTCATAGTCAACCCATTTCCTGTCATTAGCGCATTAAAGGTTCACTGCTTATTGTTGGGCGAGCACCTATCACGCCAGGATCGAGATCGACGAACCTAGTTCTGATTGGACCTGGCGCCGAATTATTACCAACTCCCCGACATTTCTTTTTAATATCAATATTCAAGAGTTCACTTGAGGTTCTAGCGATTCACCCAGTGTATGAAACTACCTACCCGTGCGGAGCTAAATCTGAGTCGGGTGTAGAGCTACATCAAGCGTATAGTCAGCAGTAGCGATATAGTCAAGTCGTAAAATGAACCTGACGTAAAAGTAAACATGTCTCGAGTGTCGGAACAAGCGGTTTGAAAGAATTATAGGCTGATAAGAAGGGGCAGGGTCTCACTCCAAGCGGCAAGAAGTAATCTCAACTCTGATTCAGTCCCCATTATGCAATCCCCGCTGCAAGGTGCAGGGAACTCTAAAAGGGAATAGCTTATGCAGCGGTAGGTCTTTCCGTTTCAATCGCTGACTCCTTCTAACTCAGCAATCCACAACGGAAGTGCGGTGTACCTAAGTGCTCGACCAATGTTCAATAGCCAGAGCGTTTCAAATTTGATTTATCGTCAAACCCCTCAGAAATCCTCCTTGAACGTACCTATCGATTGTTACCAAAGTAGAAGAGTACACGATAGGAACGAACGCCACGGGGAAAGTGGAGGGCAGACCGCGGAGAGGTCCACGCCGCGCTCTTCCGACGGCGGTTAGTCGCGGCGTTAGAAAAGCAACTAATTAATTAGTTTGCGTGGCGTGACGCTATCGCGCGTAGCGTGTATCACGTCGCCGGCAGAGGCATCGGCTCGTCGGTGGCGGCAGAGCGCCGACGGGGGTGGAGGAGGCGGTGGCGATAGCGACGGCGGCGGCGGAGGCGGAGGCAGTAGCGGGAGTGGCGGCGGAGGAGAAGTTTAGCGGTGGACTAGGTGGAGGAGATGGAGGCCGTCGGAGCGCGCGGCGTTGCCATACCTCGCTCACGCACCAAATATTTGACGCTAACCATCGGTGAAACGCGCTTTCTGGCCCCCCCTGCTCAGCTTACTACTAGTCGGCTCGAAAACATCCACGCCTCCTGATATTTGCATTCCCCTAGCGGACCGTCCGGGCGGCATGCGTGTCACTGTCTCTTGGTCCTCCCGCGGCTGCTCCGTCCGGCTCGCTTGCTAAACCCTTAACTCGCCAGCGTCCTTCGCCGTCATTGACTCTTCCTCCGGTCTTTGGGGCACAGAGCTCGTCGCCACGATCCATTCGGCGCTGATCTTCCTCAGGAAACTGTGCGCCGTTTTCTTCATACGTAGCTAGGTCTCTGTCCGGGCGGAAGCGAGAGTTGGGTATCTGTTCCCAGGCTAGTCTAATCAATGGTACACAGAGAAACTGGCTGGCGAGAGGAGAGGAATTGGTAAATCAATAATCGTTACATGCGTATCCTCCGCCGTGGTTTCTGAAGAACACAGGCGATATATGGGTTTTTCATTTGCGCTTGATTGTACCCGGCCGTTTGATTCGACACACGCCTGGCGTGTTCTTCATTCGAGTGTCCCGTCAATTAAGTATATATCCGCGTGGATACTCGCGGGGGTAGATAAGCGGATCGATCCTTGGCACTTATGCCGCCCGGTATCGTTTCGCATCAATTGCGCTGCCTGTGTTCCCGCAGCCGTCGAACGCCGAAGCAGTCCAATTAGCAGTCGAACGAAGTTGTTACGTCATTACCGCGAAAACGTCAAGTAGTCATTTACAAGCATTCGGCCGGTATTTTGTTGCCGCGGGCTGACGCCGGGCCACTCCAGGCAGAGAGGACCTCTTCGACGGGTTCGTTGCGCTCAGGGGGCGAAGGCATGCCCGTCCGGGTAGGACGCCGATACACCTCGAGGATTTCGTAGGTTGCGTTTTTCGGTACCGAGAACAGCGGTTATACCGTACGAGCACCCAACCAAGCCCAGCTATAGTAATTTACG
Organism: Andrena praecox; assembly: GCA_963932275.1. Taxonomy (NCBI): domain Eukaryota; kingdom Metazoa; phylum Arthropoda; class Insecta; order Hymenoptera; family Andrenidae; genus Andrena; species Andrena praecox. Next base: position 10,876,770 of record OZ010729.1, read on the forward strand.
AGCGATCGTTCGTCGAATTCTCCGATGATATTCTGCCTCGCGGGGCCCAAGCACTCCCGACCGGTCGGCGCGCAGCTGCAGCGCCGTATATCGCACCTTCGCCGATTTCGACACCTTCCGAGGATCGCCGACGTGCCACCGAACCTATCGATACCCTCCTCTGCCCGTCCGCCATTCGGGATAAGAAACGAGTCCCCATAATCCGGCTATCGTTGCATCTGAGGCTTCGCGAGTAGATGCGAGCGGGATTGCGGGCGAGGACATCCGGCCGCTGACGGGGGCCTCGCTTCTCGCTTGTCGCTCCGTCGTTCGCGGCAGATGTCAGTTCCCTAATTTGTCCCATCAACAGCGTGCCTAATTACGAGTCCTCAGGAACAGCGCCATGTCTCTTCCAGCCCGAGGTGTGGAGATTCGAATCAGGTAGATTTTGATTTCTTGGCCAATTGAATGGACAGCTGCGGCGCAACAGCTGGAAGATCTCCCCGCCTTCGAGGGCGGACTGCAGTCGATCGGGCGAGTCGCGTGTCCGCTCGATCGCTACATTATGCCCCGGCGGTATCATTTAGCTGACGAGCGCGTGTTTGAGCGTACGCTGCGCGCTTCGGCGGCGGGAGGTTAATTAAGTGCGTGATTAGTTGAACTTGACACGCTTCTGCTTTGGCGACAACACGCCGCTGCATCAGCTGAGGAAGTAAGGGCAGGTCGGCGGGGTATAAAACTGGGTGGGAAGGAACATTGGGAGTTGGCGGGGTTGCGCGAGGAATCGTCATGCAACGTCAACTGATCCCGCTTCCCGATTCCAGTCGGTTGGCGGCTCCTGCACCACGGGCAGTTCATTATCGATCACCAAGATCGATATAATGATGCCAAATATAATCCCGCTCATTAGCGGTGTGTTTCCATTTGGATTAAGGTTCTGCCCCGTCTCGCAGGTCCGCCATGGCCCGCGCCAGAGGCAGCGGGCTAACCCCGTTATTAATCATTCCGGATGCCTCTACCACCCCTGCGAATCGCATTCCATTTTACCGATTGCGCTGGAAGATCGCGCGACTGCGACCGGCCGGGTTATTCGCGGTCCTAATAAACGCCCGGAATCATGATATTCCCCGTTTCATGCGGGTTTGTTGCGCGGGGGGGAAGCCACGGGCGACGCGTTTACGGCCGAACCGCGAGATGACTCCGAAGATTGTCCACTTGACGGTCGTTGGGGACAGCACTCGGAACACGCGGTACTTAGGCGGAGAAGTAAGAGGGACGAGTGCAGAGGGGACTATAAAAAGGAAGAAAATCTGGTAGCTCCAGTCAGCGAGGAGCGGGGCGGCGGTCTCTCCGCGAGCATGTACAGCAGAGTGTCGCGCATTTAGATAATGCGTACGTTCCCTGTCTGTCGCACGCTGGCACCCGCCGGCATTCTCTCCGCCAGTCGTTCTATCTCTGTTCACACTTCACCATCGGCCGTCCATAAAAGCTCGAGGCATGCATCCTTTTATCCTCTTGTAACTTTGGTGCCTTCGCACTTTTCGTTATGCAGCCTCTCGCGGGGAACCGTGTGATGCCATAACGCTGTGCCATTAACAGGCGTAATTGCGCCGAAACACCGAGGCAAAATGCGGCTGTGCACGTACAGCCACCGTACGTGTCAAGATGCCGTTGTAACGTGCGCTTCAACTTCTCCGCCGCTGTCGGGCACTCGATACCTCGTTAACAGCTGCCCGGGTTAATGATTGGGGATTTTTCGGAGCGATTCCGAGGCTCCTGAATGAACCCTATAGCTCAACTTTGATTTCTTGCCGGACATGACTACTCAAGGAATTCTGCTACGACCGCTATTGCCAAGAAAAGGAAAAACATTCGAAATATTTTCATATTCGTAGTACCAGTTGCAACCAACAAAACATGCTATAAATTTTATCTTTAAAACCAACTTTCCTAAAAAAAGAAAAAAACCCACCCGCTATCGTGGGTGCCAGAGAGCGGAGTATTATGAGAACTTGTTTGCAATACATTACTGAAGACGAATGTCTGTTCCGATGCGCCGATCGGCCGAGCATCGCGCCTCTTATTTCATGCGGCTGCTCTTCCGAATCGCGGCCGCCGTAACCGAGTTCAGCTCCTCCGGCGTTGTCTTCAAAGTTGACCGCCTTGTTACTCGAGGGAGCGACCTCGGTGAACGCCACGATTTACGATGGGTAATTACCAGCGGCAGTAGTTCCTCCACTAAAGGCCCTACCTTGTATATCAGCGGTAGAAAGGCAGTGAACTTCGAAACGCCTGGATAGACGCGCGAGCGCAATTGCCTTTCGCTGTCCGCCGCGTTAAAAGCGATATGCCATTAACCTTGACCACTCGCCTTGCCACGAAAATCTTGCTGCGCCGGCCGCCGATTTTCTGCCCAATTAGAACACCAGCGACGCAGCGTATTTGGAAAGTTCGCGCGCTTCCCGAGCGGCTTTGATGCCGTCGATTAACGTGCGCCGAGAGTCCGGTTCCCTCTCAGTTTCGTTAAATCGCCTGGCAAAGAAAGTACGTAAATTTACAGTTCTGCCAGCGATAAGTCCCGTTTTAACGAAGTAGACTCGGCTGCCTCATTATCTTTGATCGAGCACGGCCTTTTGATGCAGATTACGCTGGATGAAAAGCGGCGGATATCTCTAAACATGGAATAAAATCGAGCTGCCGGTGAATACGTATCCATAATGGAGGCAAGAAAAAGCGGCCGATCTTTCGGAGTAACAAAGACACTTTTGTAGGGCTCAATTATATCAGGTCCACTTGTACCTCGAGCGCAATTACAAGTTGAACCTCGAGGCCAGAGCCGTATGATTGTTAAATTTCAAGTGGTCCACTTCGAATCCAAGAAGGATTCTTCGTGGCTAACTCTGTCTGGTTTGAGTTCGGAGACCGTAGACAGTGCTACAGGTTGGAGATGCACCCGGCGTAGGTCAGGCAAAACGCGGACGCGTTTTATGATCAGCTTAACCGAGAAAACATTGTTAGGTATTTGGTCACCGTTGATGACTGTTACTAGGTCCAAAGGGGCAGTTGGTGTTTCAGGTCCGAGGTACAGGAGAGACCATTGTTGTCGTCGCTGAATGCACTTTCAAGTAATCACATTTCGCTGGTTACAACCCGCCTCCCTGATTCCCTTTAGATCTCAACTTTGGCGCGTAGTGGTAATGTGTAGGATTCGGCTCAGCCCCCGCGGATCGGCGTGCTGCTAGCGCTGGCAACTCCGTTGATCGTGACTCGAAATTGCGAAATCGGTTCACGAGCACCGAAAGCAAGGTTAGTATTGGCAGGAGCGGTGCAAACGGTATGCGCGCCAAGGTTGTGCGATCGGTATCGAAAGCTGCGGGACGAAAGCCCCGGCAGATCTTCAGAGATACAGCTAGGATACGCTTGAGTTGGTAATGAGGGGGAGCGCTCGGAGTCTTTTGTGGAGGTCCAGGTACAATTTTATCGAAACGCGTATAACGGTACGCTAAGTGATTCATTGTCTAACTGGACACTCGGCCGTGGGACTATTGCTTAAGTATCTCTCGGAAACATGAGCTGAGGTTGTGGGCGCGATCCAGCCGATGAGCAAGAAAACGGTAATTGGAGAAATCATCGAAAATCACAGTGGTAGCGCGGTTGCGTCGCCCGGAACGGGGTCCCATTCGTCACAGCTAGAAATGCTTCCGAAGGTTCCTCCTCAACAACCTGCATCGCGATCCCTCCTCCCGGCTGAGCAGTGGTGAGCTATCGTCGAGCTGTATCGTCCTCATTTTTTTTTTTTTTAAACAGTCCTCTTGTCGCCACCCTCGTTCCTCGACTGACTGACGTCGACCTTGTCTAGGAGTGGCACCTGCCCTGCGATTTAATATTGCGTAACAGCAGAAACTGGAGTAGTCGACAGCGGTGCAAGCATGGGGGGGGGGGGATTGAAAAGGCAAGAGCGGTGCCGAGAGTCGAAGCCGGAGAGCGTAGGTGTCTCGTTTTCATGTGGGCCCCACTGGCGGAACACTATTATTTGGGCCGAGGATCGAGGGATTCGCGTTATAGGGGAGAAAGAAGCGAAGAAGGGTCCCGTTAGCGATGGGTCAAAACTCCTCCGCCCTCTTTTTCGAGGATACCTTTCGTTCCTCCTACTTTTATCGTTCCCTCTCGTTCCCTTCGACTTCGCTGGAGAGAACCGTATGCTTTCTCATCTCGTTCTCGAAGGCGAAGACTAAAGGCCCCAAGGCAGGTATAATATAACCTTTACCCGTCATTTCTCCTTTTCTCTCCCGCTCCCTTCGCGTTTCTGCCCTTCTTTCTCCGCTCTACACCATGTCTTTTCTTCCAACGTGGCCCGGATCCCCCCTCGGGTAGCCGAGAGGTTATTTATTACAGGTTTGGCGTTTATATTGGATTTACACAACTTAAATACCGAGACCCACTGGCGTGCAGCACCAACATAAATATTGTATTTTCTTCGTCGCCGAACACGTCCCAACTAAACCTTCGCCGAACGGTTTTCGTGGCGCCCTTTCTCCCGGAGACCGGCATTCACGCGTAACTAGACGTATCACTCGGTCGACCCGTTAGCATGATAAAAAAAAAGTCCTACCACCCTCTTTAGCCGCGAATGTTAAGTTTGTATACTCGATAACAACACAGTTGAAAAGAGATGCTCGTCAGTGTTAACCAATAATCAAAGACTGAGAGTGAGCGAGCCATAAATTTCGTTCGAGATAGCGGCGGGCGTCATATTGCTGAAAGGCGAAGACGAAAGACGAGCTGAACAGCGTGCCGTTTCGTTAAGAGACCGTCTTGTCCCCCGAGCGGCGTGCTTACATCGGGACACCACTGTAGGTACTTGCAGATTAGTCGCATCTCAATCACTCCGCGCATGTAGTTCCACTGCATCCAGGTCCTATACGAAGAGTTAGCGAGGCTCAGGTGGTCAGATGTTCAGCGAGGAGCTCGCGAGCTCCGACAAAGGCACACCCTGTATTAATGCTCGCATCGAGATCACCGAGGCCGAGGATTCTCGTCTGCAAGGCGGCCATTTGTATCCCTTAAACGACTATGCTAACATATTCCACGGGCCAACTCGTGTGGCTTGGAGCCGCGTCGGATCAGTTTTTGCGATAAGTGGTAACAATGACACCGGCTACTACCGGCTGCCAGACACCGGTCGCATGGAGGCAGCAGGAACACATGGCAACTAAGCTCTCTCGTTGCCGCAGCACATTGCTGAGGGGAACTGCGGGCAGCGCCAGCAACCGCGCGCCGCGCCGCGAGAGACCAGCAACTCCCTCGGCGCGCGTTTAGAGCAAACCAGGCACGTATAGCAATCATTCGTCTCCTTATCTAGCGACGGCGGCAAACGTGTAGGTATTCATCCATCATCCAGTAGCGTGGAAAGCACTCATTTAGTTGCTCCGCTTTCAGTGCCCCGCCAAGCTTACGGTCCCAGGAGGGATATCCGGCACGAGGCGAGCGCGCGCTGTATCCAGCGCGCTCTCCCTGCCGCCGATGTGTGTCTCTCGTATTCCAAAACAAATCCGCGGGAGGAGGCTCCTGGTACACGCGCCCACGTAGATCCCACGTCGCGTTGAACGATTACGCGTCGCGTGCATTGTGACTCCACTCGGGCATGAGGAACTTAGTCTCCTCACAAACGAAACACTAGGCTACTTACTCGCGCGTGCGCTCGTTAAATCGATTGAAATCTGTACCACGAGATTAGGCGTGGAAGTGTTTTAGTCTTCAGGGGTAGCAGGCTGAGTGCGAGAGGAACATCATTCGGTCACATATGTCACAGAGAGCTTCTATAATAGCGTTGGTGACACGATTTAGAAGCGGCTAGGTTCCAAGCAAGTATTCCATATTGTCGAGTGGCGTTTTAGTGAGGTTGAAGGATGGATTGCAGGAATCAGGTTGCCTTTCGTGTGCGAAATCGGTTAGCTGTGGTTGAGCCTTTGCAACCAAAGGAATCAAGGAACTGGGGAAGCAGCACTAAGTAGATGATTCCGATGAATTCCAAGTACAACGAGCATGTCTGAACATTAAGTGTGGGTGAGGAAGAGAGCCTCGGGCGATGGGACTCGAACCCAAGATCCGTAGGTCCTCTGGGCACTAGTCAGCCGCGTTGCCAATTCCCCCAACGTGGACTGTCCGATGCTACTCGTTTCCGAACTTTACAAATACCCACACCAAACGGGGTGCCACAAAAGGGAATTAGTTGGTCGGATCATTTTAGTGTCTTTGCCTTGTATAGATCTCTTCGCTGACATCAATTGCCTCGTTTGTTGCTACCGCTACGTTGTGGACTGTACGCGTACCGTTTTCTCAGTACCTGCCGCACCGAACCCGCGAGGGTGTGCGCCCATTGTCTTCCAAGGCGGCGGCAAGGTAGAGCTCGTAACGATGCGAGGTGCCCCGTGCGTCAGTCGATCGCGTTTCGGCCGCTTTATCGACAAGCCCAAATAAACCTTGGATTTATTTATCGAGTCAAGTAACGTGGTTTCGTGTTCCGATAAACTGTAACGAAGTGGTGACGCCCACGTAGCCGAGCTCTCGCGGGCCAGCAACACCACGCCGGATGGTCCAGAAATGTTGAGATGCACACTGGGTGTAACTACCGTCCGTCTGTTGATCTCCTTATCTGCACTCTCTGTCTCTCCTCTCCTCTCTCATCTCGATGTTAGTGCCAAGATCGAATGCATTGTTGCTGGGAAATGTAAATGAATTTAACCGTTACCCGTTCGCCCACGGGTCTGCCCAGTTCCGCCTTGGGAAGCGATCAAGCACAGAAGGACCGCGTCCACAAAGGATTCTCGCAACGGTGGACGCGAGTGCTGCAGTACTTGCACAACGAATCCCAGGGACTAAAGCGTGTGTGTCTAATGATTAAATTTCTCCACCGATAAGTGCAGGCGACATTCGTCTTTCAATAGAGCATCAGCCGTGTCAATGCTGAAATTCCACGGCTCAACATCGTCGTTTGCGGGGGTCGTCGTGTCTGTTAACCGTACACGCCGAACGCCTATAGGCGTTACCGAAGGGATTAATGGTCTAGCTGAATTGGTTAAGCAGTTATTCTCGCCAGGCGAACGATGCCTTCTTTATTCCTTGACAAATCGTACGTAGCGATATATTGCTATCTGTCGTGCATCTACCCGCACAGTTGGGGTGCTACACTCCGTCTGTTCGAATACGCCTATTCGCAGGCGTTAATGAACAGGCTCGAGGTGTCCGGGAGGCGCTCGAAACGGTCGCGGCAGATTCGTTCATTCTTGGCGGAGCAATTCAATTAGCCGCGCGAGCGCAAGCGTTGCAAATCGCGAAACACGCGACGAACCCGTGAAGCGGCTCGGGCCGCGCACGAGCTGCGTACGCTCCTGGCCTCGCAGCGGTGCCGTATGCCAGACGCGGCAACATTGTACGCGGGCAGAGTATCCGCCGGTCTCTCGCGCGCGATATATGTAGTGAGACGGCGTAGGGCATAGAGAGAAGAGAGAGGGAGAGAGAGAGAGAGAGAGAGGCTTCCGAAGGGAAAGGAAACGAGCGAGCGAATGGCGGGCGAGGGAGGGCCAATACGAAAATGCGGAGGAAGATAGATTTTGCGGATGAACTGCGTCGCGGGGACGAAACGAGATAAATGGTAACGTGCGAAGAAATATGGCTAGACCCCGTGGAAGATGCATCGATGCGCGAGGGAACGGAAAGGGAGGAAAAGGAGGATACGAGAGAACACGGACGCCAGGCGTGCGCGAATGTATGCACACGTAGTGGGTGTCGCCTCTGCCGCTGCCGACGTCGCTGCCGTTCCTCGTTACCGACGCAGTTGCTGGACGCCCTCCGCCAGCCCTCACGACATGATCTATCAGCCTTTTCTACAACTACGCTCCTCTCCCTCCTCGCCGCGCTCTCTTTGTCCTCTTTCTTGCATACTCGTTCGTCGCTCCAGGCGGCGGCAGCGTGCTTCTCGCCATCCTCCTTTCTGCACGCCCTCAAGTAGCTCCACTCTACGCCTTCTCGGCTTGGAAATAGCGAGAGCTTGATAAGCTCTCTTTGCTTCGAGATTTTTTCGGATCTTGATAACCACGGGGCTCTGGAAACTGGTATTTCGATTCGAGGCGTTCTGTTCCGAGGGTTTCCCTACAAGGAGGCCAGCCCCGTTTGCCTTTATACATTAACGTATCAGCTCTCATCAGTTTTGCCAAATAACACCACCTCACGTAGAACCTTGGACGCAAAGAGTTGGTTCATAAGTCCGATCTACTCTTTTCTACACCTACGACCCAATGTCGTTGGCCTCGTACCAATTGCCCCGTTCTTAATCTCCCTGCCTTCGGATTGATTGGGCCAATTATGACCAGCGCGAAGAAAGTAATTGCTTGTTTTGAAATGAAAATACACCCCCTTGCTCTGACCTACAGCTGACAAGTGTTATGTGTACAGTAGAAGTGGACTGGCACATGGAAATTATGCTGCGAAAAAGCTAGTTTCTTCGGAAGTACATACATCAAAATATGCGGAAATTGCTTTGCAACATCGAAAAAGGGGCTCACGCATTCTTCCTGACTGTCCTGATAACAGAAGAATTGAGAAAAAAATGACACTTCGCTCTCAAAGTAGTGATTTAGGATATTTACATACACCATGTACCCATAAAAAATTCTCCATAAAGCGAAATTCAGTATCAAAATCCAGGACGTATTTAACCGCCGCTCAGTTTCTTGCGCCGCTAGCGAGCGGGCGAGGCAGAGGCTCCGGCGAAGAAACTGGGAGATGGAGGGCTCGCAAGAATTCGAACACGGCCCTGCGCTCTTTCTCCCGCGTCGCCCTCCCGTCGCCCCTCTCCCTTGCCGCCCTTTTCCCGCCGCTCGATCCCTCTCCTCGCCTCCGCGAACGTCTCCTTCGTCCCTGCTTCGTCGAGCCAGTCCCCACCGGACGTGCCCGTCCAGCGGTGCTCAACCGCGGCGCCGCAGATGGCGCTGGCGCTGGCGCGCTAAGGTCTCGTGCATCGGGAGGTCTCGAGCGCGGCGAGGCCGTTCGTGTCACGTGCCGGTGAACTCGTTAACTACCCTAACGACCAGGATTCCACGTGGCCGACGCGGTCTCGTCGATAATTGGCGGCGGGCCAGCAAATTGCTACTTTCTCGATATATTATACGGACACGCGTTGGTACTTCGCGACACGCGGATTCGCCACGGTTGATAGGACTGATCGTCCGGGAGGCTTGCTCGGGCACACGGAGCCAGACGTGCCTCCCGCAACGAGGAGGGACGAGGAAGCCCGAAATTTCGGTCAGAGTGTCCTCTGCCTCGTCCCTGAAAGACACGATTGACGCCTGCGATAATACTTATACGCCTCCAAGCGACGACGACGCGCGTCTGGGAAGAAAGAGCTACGCGTAGCCGCGAATATTACATATGCCAGGCACATAAATCTTGCGGCTAGGTAATGCCGGGCGACGCGGTATGCGCCCGCAGTCGGAGTGCTCTCGGCGCGGCCGGCCACCGACGGAGCAAAATCTATGGCGCAGCCCTGTTAATTCTTAATGCTTAATCAGTGCGCCTTATCGCGAACGCGCGAGAGCGCGCGCACCGCCTCCTCCTCTCGGTCTATTTTCACGGGCTGACAAGCAGCCCGCCTTGTAAATAGAGGAAACGCATTTGCCGCCTATCTGGCATCAAAGGGACCGACGCCACCACGGTTTTATATACTTAATTTATGAACAATATACGCTGATGTCGACCTACCTCGATTCTGGCACCTCTTCCCCGCCCTCCGATCGCCTTTTGTCGCCAAACACTTTATCCGGGAGAAACTCGTAGCTGCCGATAAGGAGCTCTACCCTTTATCGTTAAAGTACACCGTTCGGCGTCACCACACCACGCCAGTTATCTCGTAGTCTCCGCAGCATTTCTCCGCTCGAGCGTGGCCAATTTGATTGCCGTCGCGCGCGCGCCTCCGACGCTCTTTAGGCGCTTGTAGGGATGAACCGATACCATCAAGGTATCGATACTTTTACTCATTACTTGTATCGAAAAACAGTATCGGTATCTACTCAGTATCGAAGCAACAGTATCGATACTTACTTGTATCGAATGAAAATTAGTATAACAGAATTCTTTTTTATTAATATAATTTTATTAACGAGAACGTACTTTATTTTACTTTGATTTAACGAGGAGTACTCTTTAGTTACAACGAAACATATAACTAAGTAACTAAATAAGTAAGAGGCAGTTTATAATAATTAATTTATATAACGTTAGTTAACTATTCCTACGAAATAGAAAGAAAAATATACAGAGGCGTTTTGCGGCATGGAAACAAGAGAAGTAGACACTGATCCCTATTTATATTAACTATATAAAAATACGGTAAGTAAAGAGGTGAGTATGCGCATCCGCCATCTTGGGTCCTCTGGAGAGAGAATATAATTGAGTACCCGCCTTTTTGCGTATTGTCAAATTCGATTTATAAACCAAATATAAACTAAAATGTAATAAAATACTCTAATAATCTGTCGCGCTACCATGTATCAATATCAACAACGCATATTTTGTTTATAAAGTAAATCTGACAATACTCAAAAAGGCGGGTACTCAATAATCATCTCTCTCCAGTGGACCCAATATGGCGGATGCGCATACTCACCTCTTTAGTGCTCTACTATAACAAACCGCCTATGAGCGCCATCATTACTGCGGTGGTAGTTTTCCTCGCCAATATCTATCAGACCTATCTTCGCTTTCATCTTTCATGTCGAATGTCGATACTCGCCCCATTCGATACGAGTACTTTTTCCCGATACTTACTTTGTATCGCAACCGAAGGTATCGATACTAAAATTACTTGGTATCGAAACGAAAGTATCGAGTATGTACTAGGGCTATTCGAGTACTCGAATATTCGAGTAGCTTGAAATTCGGACCGAGCCGAGACTCGAAAAATCGGACCGAGCCGAGTACTCGAAACAACCGAGTAGCTCGAATAGAACCGAACAACTCGAATTTTTTCGAGCAACTCGAATTTTTTCGAGCAACTCGAATTTTTTCGAGCAACTCGATTTTTTTCGAGCAACTCGAATTTTTCCGAGCAACTCGATTTTTTTCGAGCGGGCCGAAAGAACCGAGCGGGCCGAAAGAACCGAGCGGGCCGAAAGTACCTAGTGGGCCGAAAGTACCGAACAATCCGGTGTGACGAGTAGTTTGAAGTTTGAATGTTTCGAATATTTTAGAATATGTTTATATACTGGATAATGATTCGTAATTATTATTATTATTATTTAGGTCTAGAGGACCGAGGATTAATTATTTTGACTTTATTAAGAAAGTCAAAATAATAATAATATTTAGGTCTAGAGGACCGAGGATTAATTATTTTGACTTTATTAAGAAAGTCAAAATAATAATAATATTTAGGTCTAGAGGACCGAGGATTAATTATTTTGACTTTATTAAGAAAGTCAAAATAATAATAATAATAATTACGAATCATTATCCAGTATATAAACATATTCTAAAATATTCGAAACATTCAAACTTCAAACTACTCGACACACCGGATTGTTCGGTACTTTCGGCTCACTAGGTACTTTCGGCCCGCTCGGTTCTTTCGGCCTGCTCGGTTTACTTCGAGCAGCTCGAAAAAATTCGAGCTGCTCGAAAAAATTCGAGTTGCTCGAAAAAATTCAAGTTGCTCGAAAAAATTCGAGTTGCTCGGAAAAATTCGAGTTGCTCGGAAAAATTCGAGTTGCTCGAAAAAATTCGAGTTGCTCGAAAAAATTCGAGTTGCTCGGAAAAATTCGAGTTGCTCGGTTCTATTCGAGCTACTCGGTAGTTTCGAGTACTCGGCTCGGTCCGGTTTTTCGAGCCGAGTCTGGCTCGGCTCGCTTTTCCCGAGTACTCGAACAGCCCTAGTATGTACTCGTATTTACTTGGATCGGTTCATCCCTAGGCGCTTGCCCTGGTTATTACGTCCATTCGGATCCTGACCCACGTACATTGACCGCGAGTGTGGCGGCAGGTCCTTTGTAGCGACAATTTTATTCCCGTTCAAACATCAGCGCCGCTCTCCACCTGTTCGAGATACCCGGCCCAGTCGAACGCGGCCTCCGTTTGCTCGTAGACAGGTGATAATTCGGAGCAATTGGGAGGAAAAAAGGATTTTTCGCGCTGAAAAACCCCGGGCGGCCGCCCTTTGCAGGCGAAACGTTGTGCGCCATTTAAATCTGCATCGCGGCTAATTAATTAATCTCGTAGCGTCATTGCCATCGGTGCGCGTAAAGCGCGGCAGTGCATTATTTTAAAATTCTGTTTGCATAATTTTTCAAACGTGAATAAACGAATTGCACGCTAGAGTCGTTCCCGCAAAAAGCTCCGCTCGGTTCGCTCTCCGCCCGGGCGTGGCGCGCGCTAGCGAGCGAGCGAGCGAGCGAGCGATCCTCTCTGCCTACGCCAGTGGCTTTTATCGACTGCCGTCGACTAACTGGCTTTTTGGCGCATTTTATTATGTCGTGTAATGAGTCCCTGCGCCTCGTCACGTTATGCCCTGCATCTCAAAGGGACGCCCCATTCAGCTTGAACGGGGGGGCCCCCGGTAATGACGGCGATAAAATATGATGCGCCTCGCACAGTTTCTTGGCCCTAGCCTCACCTGACGCCGCGCGCCAGCCTCCCCGGAGCTAACGAAAGTAGCAGAGGGCACCGAGGGCGCAACCGGCCGTTGTTCCCTTCCAGCGAGCCGGTCGCGTCCGTTTCCATTGTACACCCCTATTGTTTCGCTGGAATTCCGACGTTTCTCGCCGTTAACCTTCTTTTCCCTCTGTTTCAGGTAAGTTCCCGGCAGCCTTCTTATTCCATCGTCCGCCGTCCCGGGGATCGCCGTCGGGTAAGCGTCTCTTTCACTCTCGGCACCTCGGTCCGCGACGCGGCCAGTCACGAAACCACTCTCCGCCGAACGTACGTCGATTCGCCGGAGTTTGTCGGTCAACGGATTCGCTTAATCGCCGATCAACGTAGCCAGGTCACTTGGAGTTTGCCTTTCGGGGGGGCCATCCGCGTTGGAGACGAACGGGGACCATGCACTATACAGGTCGCTCGCTATCTTATCCGCGTTGCGCAACGCCAGTCGCTCGAGTTTCCACGTCTAAATGTTTACCCAGGTTGCGCTAGCAATAACGAGCGCCGTGAATTTGTCACGGGGCTGTCGGAGGATCGCGCGGAGAGAAGATATTCGAGTATCCTATGACGAGGGTATTAAAACTGTAGCTGGATCAGCGGGCTGGTAATACAGGCTGGGGGGCTTTGTCCAAGAGTCGATGGACTCTTACTTAGCCTCGATATAGGTTCGTCAGGCCGTAATAGAATGAGAGGCCACGAGAGTGTTGGGTCGAGCACGGTGGGAAGGGTGCATTAGCCTAATCCGACGATCCTCGTCGACTGTGAGAAGTATCGTATTCACCCTACCGAATCAATCAGCATCTATCCGTAACGTCTACCTTCGTGGGTGGTCGGACAGAACGGTAGTTTTCTCCGGCCCGCTGTAACGGCCGTTAAGTGTAACCTACTGCAGTTACGAGCTTGTTCCGTTTGCGCCAGCGCTGCTCTGCCAATCCCGATTAGCATAGAGCCCGACCGGTCATTAGTATTTTCTCCGGACATGAGAAACTCGCAATTCGTTGCGATCTCTTCTGCCATGCGAGAAATTATATGAAGCACGTGGTTTCAAAGGGGCTTGTATTTTTTTTTTTTTTTTTTTTTTTGAAGTCCGTCCAATTTTCGCGATAAATTCCTAGCTCTGTTCGGAGTGTGTGAAACGTCAAACTGTGACTGAGATTTTTTATTTTTCTATTTTTTCGAAATAGATTGAAGTGTCGGTCTATCGCGTGCGCGCACATTCCGGGATTGCCAACTCGGAAATTCCAAAAATTATGCAACTTATGTATCGCGCAATTTTTTTTACTGCCCCAAATTCTCTAAGGGGGTGAAATTGAACCCCCCGAAAGTCCAGCTAGAGGTCAATTTCACCCTGTGAGAGCGAATTTGGGTAGCAAAAGAATTACATAATACATATCCAAAGTTTCATAATTTTTTGAATTTCCGTGTTGGAAATCTTCCCTTGTTAGACAATAGTGTATAATAAATTGGTCATTTAAATATTTAAAATGGGAACACCAGGAACCGTTAAGAGCTAAAATCGCGTATTTGCGATCGAAAGTATGAAAAGGTATGCCGTTGGGAGGGCCACCTATCCCCTGGTTATACCACAATGTTTAGTTGCCCATCTAACGAGCGTCAAATTGATGGTGGTCGGTGCGTGACGATCGAGGAATTGAGTGCCCAATTGATTTCGCCCCGCGTTTCCACAAATGCTCGTCTTGCTCTCCCGCCAGTTTGCGCTAATCTGAACAAATCATCCCTCTCCCCCCATGTATCGCTTCTCGTTCGACTGACTGCGAGAAGTATCGTGTTCACCCCTGACGGGCGTCAAAACGGCCCACTTTGTCAGGCTACAATGGGACCGTATCGGCCAGGGGAAGAGGGCACCCTAAGCCACCAGCAGAAATAATAACTCGTGCAACACTCGCGCTCACGGAACCCTCTCGGCCCGACCACGTATTAAATAAATATAACACCCGCGTAATATGGCTGTTAGGAAAGGCCGTCGGGCGCGGTCGACCCCGTTTGCACCCCATCAATTGCATGCGGTTGTCTATCATCCCCTCCTTTATACTCTCACCGCAATATAAACCACTATCCGCACGAGGTGCCGGATGGGGGTGGACTGCCACGCAGCCACCATATCCATCTCGTTTAACGCCAAAATAGTGCCGGACAAGTACGCGCGTGGGCGTACCTTCCACCTGTTATGTTTCCAGCACCTTTTAAGCCTGCGGGAAGCGCGCAGTTCCGTCTGGCTTCGCTGTGGGGGCACGGGAAGCGGAGGCTTTCGTGGCCAGCGTTGCTCTCCAGTAGATAGTCGACATATGCCTTCTGATGTCTGCCGCGTTTGACATGAAAATTCGGTACGGATGCACACAGCATGCTGCCATTATTTTGTCATCCGTGCGCCAGCTTCGGTGCGATGGATGATCTGTGGAAGATTTTTTGTGATAGTGATAGTTTTCGTTGGCACGTTTCAGCTCTCTTGATTTCATCGTCAAATGACATAGAATGTAGATAATAATTGTCACGGTATGGGTACATAAGAAAATTCGGAGGTTGACAGTAGTAGTTTTAGCTGTAAATTGATTTCTTAAGGGTTTGCCTACAGTCAGGAGGTAGAAAAAGAACGATTCTTTGGGAATTTATTTCAGAAAGTACATGCGTATTTTTATGCAATGATTTTTGTATTCAGATGAGGGACACTTTGACAGGTTGTTATATTATGCTTCGGTATGAAAATATTTAGTTATTGCAAAATTACCACCGATTTCCCGGAAGCTGTTTTTAGAAACACGTTTTGCGGCGACCAACATCACTCGGAACTGGGTTATCTGAATTCAAGAAACGAAGAAGATTTAGTTAGTACAGTAGTTTATCTAGTCTTTGATCGTTCCGTTTTATAAAATATTAATCTGGGACAAAATGGCAGATGTTTAAAGTGAAACGATCGATTTTCGTAGAAAAATACACTCATTTTTCATCCATAAAATAAAAACTATGCATTGGAAAAACAAATGCTTCGATTAAAGACTAGATTTGAATGTCTAGAAGAAACCTACAAAAGTTTCAGAAAGATTGGTGAAGCGGTTTTTGGGAAATCGTGGTCACCGCATAACGTGTTTCTAAAAACAGCTTCCGGGAAATCAGTTGTAATTTTGCAATAACTAAATATTTTTATACCAAAACATAATATAATAACCTGTTAAAGTGTCCCTCAACTGAATACAAAAACCATTGTATAAAAATATGCATGTAATTTCTGAAATAAATTCCCAAAGAATCGTTCGGTAAGGTAACCCCTTAAGGGTCATGCTTAGTTGGCAGGCGAAAAATAACGTGATTTTCAGGAATTTTTTGTGGAAAATCTAATGTATATTTTTTGCAACTTTTCGCTTATTTTAAAAGTACATATATTCAGCAACTTTTCATTTTGTTATACATAGAAAGGTATTAAAAAACGAACAAATAGCAACCACTCTTCTGGAAGCTGTTTTTATAAAGGCGCTGCTGCGCGGTGAGCACGATTTCTCCGAGCCGGATCATTCGAAATCAAGAAGTGAAGAAGATTCTGTTAATATATGACTTTATCTAGTGCGTGAACGAACGATTTTGCAAAAAAATGATTTCAGACAAAATGGCGGCCGTTTAACGTGATTTTTCGATGTCTGAATTGTTCGTTTTTCGCGAATTAAAAATAGTGTTTTCATAAAAAATTAAAATCAGATAAACTCATATAGGGTAGATGTCCCAATTACTGCCAGTGTCCCAATTACTGCCACTTGATTTATTATATGTAATAAAAACGTAACGTATAAAAAGAAATGTACAAAAAATAGTTATTATTAATTGGAGATTCTGATTTACATTAAAATAAAAAAATATATGTACTCATATGTACCTAGGACAAGATGATTTTTGAGGTGACAGTTATAGGTACACTAGGATCGCTCGCGAATTTTAATTAATTATTAATAAATTCTTCATATTTAATTCATAAAACTATTTTTTTTTAATGAAAGAGATGTTAAATAATATTATGTTTCAAACTGAAACAATTTTTAGGTTACACAACACGCGAAATGATTAAATGAAGTTCGGTTATAATCTTAAGGTGGCAGTAATTGGGACATCTACCCTACTAACAGAATCTTCTTCACTTTTCGATTTCAGATGATCCGGCTCGGAGAAATCGTGCTAACCGCTAAAAAAAAAATAGCTTCCGGGAGAGTAGCTGCTATGCGTTCATTTTTCAATATTTTTCTATAACAAACTCACCGAGAGTTGCAGAATATATGTACTTTTACAATAAGCAAACAGTTGCAAAAAACATACGTTACATCTCCCACAAAGAATTCCCGAAAATCACGTTATTTTTCGCCTGCCAACTAGACATAACCCCTTAAGCATGCAATTACCTTTTTTATACAATTGACTATTTGCAATCGTGTAATTGTGAAGAACATGTACCTCAGCTATATCTGCGCAATATTAAATTACATTCTTTGCGAGTACCTACTGCAACAGGTAAATGCAAAATATTCAGGGAGCATATGAGGCATTGAGAGCAAACACAAACAAACCCACATTGAAAAAAAATTAATTTTTCCTATTTTATATGAATAAGTAGTACAGCCCATTGTAACACATTATTGCTACTAACTAAATTTCTCTCAATATTATGAATGGAAAAGGGCATAGACGGATAAAGAACTTCGTTAAAAAATTGCATCAGAATATACCTACTGTTAATTCTCACGTGGGCCTTCATCTCAGATCACCGGCAGTGGTCGGTCTTATTGATGGTCTGGCGGGACAAAAGTCCAAAATCCTGACCATCCAAAATGAATGAATCTTGGTCATACCACAAGCTACTGACAAGGAGAGTATTTTAGGTGTCCGCCTCCGATCATTTTGATTTTTGGATATGTTATAGAGGACCGAAAAATAAGAAATACGGGTTTTTTTATTTTTCCCCGTTTTCATATTTGGGAGGTGAAAACTGCGTTCAAAGTTAGGGTTAAAAACTCATTTTTGTGGAATATCTCGAGAACTATTAGAGATAGGGGAATAGTGTCAATGGACGAATTTTGTGTCTTTGAATGCGAAATATGACTGACTCACCAGATTTTCAAAAAGGCCACAAAAATGATTTTTCAACCCTAACTTTGAACGCAGTTTTCACCCCCCAAATATAAAAACGGGGAAAAATAAAAAAAACACGTATTTCTTATTTTTCGATCCTCTATAACATATCCAAAAATCAAAATGATCGGAGGCGGAATGATATGGTATGCAAGTTTATACGCATTTCATAAAAGTAACAATCGGCGAAACCAACTATATATCAGAAGCAGGGACTCCTACCGGTACGTAAAATACCGGTATTATACCGGTATTTTTCGGTTGTATCTTCGTCTGAGACTCAATACCGGTATAACGCTCATACCGGTATTTCGCTATACCGAAACCGATATCATACCGAAATAGATAAATACCGAAAACAAAAGGTTACCGGTAACCGAAATAAATACCGGTATTTATTTCGGTTACCGGTAATTCCGAAAACCGATTGTTTTCGGTATTTATCTTTTTCGGTATGATATCGGTTTCGGTATAGCTGTATTGGCGAAATACCGGTATGAGCATTATACCGGTATTAAGTCCCTGATCAGAAGTGCTCAATTGCATCGCAATTTAAATTGTCAGCGTTTTGAACAATGGATTGCAGAAGCCCAAGTAAGTAGTAAATCAAGCTTCAGCTCTGAGTACTTTAATTCCCAACGAACAGAATTAAAATATAATCATAAAAATGATGGAATTTTTCAATAGCTTTCGTTGGAAAAGCTCTAGATATCCAGGAACCTCGTGGAACCTGAAAATTCTTGTACTGTTTTGTTCTATTTGCTTCATAGAGTACATATTCACAAGTTATAGCTGCAAATATTTGCAACTCTACATAATTTTTTATACATAATTAAAATAATTCTATCTTCAAAAAATGGTGATGTTAGAAGCCAAAATGTGTAATTCATTCTAAATAACGTGGTTGTAAACAATTTTTCCCTACAAAACACAGTTCACATTCGCTTTCTACATTTTAAGAAACCCCCGAAACACGAATTTTGGTTTTAAAAGAACCTTGGAGGCTGAGGTGAAAGTTTTAAGGGTGGTGAAACTAATTATGCACGACCCGCGGCTTTTGTCCCGCTAGATTGTTATTGGGCAGACCACCGTGGCTGCCCCGCGAACGGAGCATTCAAATCACCGGGCCGGAAATCGTCGTTATATCATATATCGTCGCCTGGCCCATTTGCCGGCAGTCACGATTATTCCCGGTAATCCGTGATCCACGATCCGTGAATGGGAGTCCTCGGTAAACACAGTTGCGTCGGGGTGATCCTTCGGTTTGCCACGCCGCCGTTCCCCTCTCTCTCTCGGAATATGAATATGATATCGCACCCCGCTACTTACAAAATGATTTATCAATTCAGCGCCGGCAACCCCGGGGTGCTGGTGTTGAAATATTATAACATCATTCCCCCACGGCGCACCCTAATGTTATCCCCCTAGCCGCCCGGCATTAACATAACAATGGTCGACCTAATTGCGGCCTAATCGGCGCCAAGGGCGAAACCCTGATCGGCTCTGCCCACGAATTCTCTTATCCCTTTTCTCCTTCGTTTCAGTTTTCTGCTCTCCAATCCACTTCTCTCTTTCGTCTTCCGCCTCCGACTGCCTCCCGCTCGCTGTTAAGCCGCCCTTGAGCGCCTCGCCGTTTCTAATTATCATTGCGGCGAAGTCGCAAATTGCTGCCGGGTTACTTTCCCGAAGCACCACGTCCAAGTGACAACACTGCATCGGGAATATTTATTACCGGCTTCTAAAATCGACCGGCTTACTTACCTGAACGGTGGTCGCGGTATGATTGTATAATAATATTTCTCGGCGCGCGAAATTATAGGTGGAAGAAAATCCAGTCCGCGGCGGCCTTGTTGCTCGTACTTCCTTCCTGTCTATGACGAACGAACAACCCGTCGGGCTTGTTACGGTATCGGGAATTCTGACTTCGGGAGGGTCTGTCGTCGCCTGGTTTTTCGTCGGCACGAGGGGTTGATGAAAAGTTTAATGTCTTTATTACACTTGTGCGAGAAAGAAAAAAGGAAAACAGAAAATTTAGAACGAGGTCAGCCGACCTTTTCCAAACTTTCCGACTATTCGTTGATTTTTGGGAGACAGCAAAAACAGTGTATTGCAAATAGACAATTGAATTGTGAGGCTTGTGGGAAAGCGCAGCTCGAAGTGGTGAAATCACGCATACGTGTCGGCGGCCGCCAAGGCGTCAAGAAACTGTCTGGTCGCGTCCGCGAAATGGTAGCAAACGGAATGCTGTAACGATCGACGAAGAGCATCGGCACGAGTTTGTGGTCGCGCGTACTCGCGGGGAATCAGCGTTGCGGCGAAGCCAGCTAAGAATCTTTTCCTAGCCCTTTTCTTCCTCCTCTCCGGCGTTTCTTCTTCGTTTACTCGTTTTCCGGACGGCCACTTACCGCAATTCCAGCCGGCATCGCCGCGGACTTTTTCTGCCGGTCGACAATCATAACTTGGATCTTTTTTTAGTACGCCGGCCACCAGATAGATATCTAGCCGCGTAATAATTCTAGCCGGGCACTCCTGGTTTACGGCACCTTTTTGCGCGTAACCGTGGAACTTGCCTTCCGATCATAGGGATTTTCGCGGAATCGCGAGGCGGTGCAACGGTATCGTGAATATATAGAAAGGGGCAGCGAATGACTTACAATTACAGCGCTCGTTGCGTTATTTATTTGTCAGATTTCAGGGTAATTGCTGAGTGGCAGGAGGAAAGTTCCTTTTTAGTCGATTGCGGTGTACAGTGTGAATGAATTAAAACTTATGAAAATTTCAATTAGGGTAACTGTACTCGTAGTTGACAGTGTACCAATAGTTGACACTTTTCTTTCCAGTCACGAATAATAAGATTTCTATTAAAAAAATGTTTTTGATTAATACGCTGTTTGAAAAAGTATTAGTCAAAAACATTTTTTTAATAGAAAGCTTATTATTCGTGACTGGAAATAAAAGTGTCAACTATTGGTATACTGTCAACTACGAGTACAGTTACCCTAATTGAAATTTTCATGATTTTTAATTCATACTTTTTCAAACAGCGTATTAGTCAAAAACATTTTTTTAATAGAAAGCTTATTATTCGTGACTGGAAATAAAAGTGTCAACTATTGGTACACTGTCAACTACGAGTACAGTTACCCTAATTGAAATTTTCATAATTTTTTTAATTCATACTGTTTCAAACAGCGAATTGGTCAAAAACATTTTTTTAATAGAAAGCTTATTATTCGTGACTGGAAAGAAAAGTGTCAACTATTGGTATACTGTCAACTACGAGTACAGTTACCCTAATTGAAATTTTCATGATTTTTAATTCATACTTTTTCAAACAGCGTATTAGTCAAAAACATTTTTTTAATAGAAAGCTTATTATTCGTGACTGGAAAGAAAAGTGTCAACTATTGGTACACTGTCAACTACGAGTACAGTTACCCTAATTGAAATTTTCATGATTTTTAATTCATACTTTTTCAAACAGCGTATTAGTCAAAAACATTTTTTTAATAGAAAGCTTATTATTCGTGACTGGAAAGAAAAGTGTCAACTATTGGTACACTGTCAACTACGAGTACAGTTACCCTAATTGAAATTTTCATAATTTTTTTAATTCATACTGTTTCAAACAGCGAATTGGTCAAAAACAATTTTTTAATAGAAAGCTTATTATTCGTGACTGGAAATAAAAGTGTCAACTATTGGTATACTGTCAACTACGAGTACAGTTACCCTAATTGAAATTTTCATGATTTTTAATTCATACTTTTTCAAACAGCGTATTAGCCAAAAGATTTTTTTTATAGAAAGCTTATTATTCGTGACTAGAAATAAAAGTGTCAACTATTGGTACACTGTCAACTACGAGTACAGTTACCCTAATTGAAATTTTCATGATTTTTAATTCATACTTTTTCAAACAGCGTATTAGTCAAAAACATTTTTTTAATAGAAAGCTTATTATTCGTGACTGGAAAGAAAAGTGTCAACTATTGGTACACTGTCAACTACGAGTACAGTTACCCTAATTGAAATTTTCATGATTTTTAATTCTTACTTTTTCAAACAGCGTATTAGTCAAAAACATTTTTTTAATAGAAAGCTTATTATTCGTGACTGGAAAGAAAAGTGTCAACTATTGGTACACTGTCAACTACGAGTACAGTTACCCTAATTGAAATTTTCATAATTTTTTTAATTCATACTGTTTCAAACAGCGAATTGGTCAAAAACAATTTTTTAATAGAAAGCTTATTATTCGTGACTGGAAATAAAAGTGTCAACTATTGGTATACTGTCAACTACGAGTACAGTTACCCTAATTGAAATTTTCATAATTTTTTTAATTCATACTGTTTCAAACAGCGAATTGGTCAAAAACAATTTTTTAATAGAAAGCTTATTATTCGTGACTGGAAATAAAAGTGTCAACTATTGGTACACTGTCAACTACGAGTACAGTTACCCTAATTGAAATTTTCATGATTTTTAATTCATACTTTTTCAAACAGCGTATTAGCCAAAAGATTTTTTTTATAGAAAGCTTATTATTCGTGACTGGAAATAAAAGTGTCAACTATTGGTATACTGTCAACTACGAGTACAGTTACCCTAATTGAAATTTTCATGATTTTTAATTCATACTTTTTCAAACAGCGTATTAGTCAAAAACATTTTTTTAATAGAAAGCTTATTATTCGTGACTGGAAATAAAAGTGTCAACTATTGGTACACTGTCAACTACGAGTACAGTTACCCTAATTGAAATTTTCATGATTTTTAATTCATACTTTTTCAAACAGCGTATTAGTCAAAAACATTTTTTTAATAGAAAGCTTATTATTCGTGACTGGAAAGAAAAGTGTCAACTATTGGTACACTGTCAACTACGAGTACAGTTACCCTAATTGAAATTTTCATAATTTTTTTAATTCATACTTTTTCAAACAGCGAATTGGTCAAAAACAATTTTTTCAATAGAAAGCATTTCGTGACTGAAAATAAAGTGTCAACTATTGATACACTGTCTACGAGTACAGTTACCCTAATAGGTATTAGAAAAAGCTACGTATCTACTAATTTTTAAACTCAGTACCACTTAATTTTCCTCGAGGAACTACCCCCTTTTTCAAAGTCGAGCAACAAATTACAGTGCATCCAATGGAACAAGCGTTTCTTTATTTTTCTCCAGCCTTATTTCGCCTTTATTTGAAAATTCCGAATATGCAGCGGTGATTGGATATGGAATGGAAGCGTCGTTGAATTTCCCAGCAATTCTCTGGCGTTCAATATCCGCGGAAAACTCGCGGACGAAGACAAAACTCACTGATATGGCATACTTCATGCTCGATAAATCCCTGTAAAATTCGTACTAATATTGCGGGAAATATGGGAATCCAGCAGAGCGCGCGTACGTTGTAAACACTTGAATAATTCAGCGTAGAAAATTTCGGTCTGTCGATGCAGCAAAGCAGCGTCATTAAGTTAATTATTGTCCAGTAATTACCCGTGTGTATGGCTTTCCGCCGATTCTTTTTTTCGCGTTTTTTTCCCCTGTCCGTTGTCCTCCTCTCTTGCACAAAGAACGAGCAAATAAAAACAGGCGCAGCGTGCCAGCCGAACTGGCGGAAGGGAGAGGACACGGCGAGGTAGGGAGGGAACAACAAGGGCGTGTTTAACGACAGAGATATGCATACGAACAAATGACTGGGCTGGGGGCATGTAATCATTGTGGCTATTGTCAACGGCGTCCAATAAATAATTAATTTAACGTTAATCTACAAAGTAAAGCTCGCGTCAAACGCTTCTTCAAACGATCGTGGCCCGTGCTCGCAGTCCGAATACCAGTTTTGTCATCAGTCGGAACGAAAGAACGCCCTGTTTTCGCATGAAATTACCCCAGCGAACACCTTCGCAAACAGAAATTGGAAAACCATGTACGGCGAAAATTTACGAGATAATTTCATTTAGCCAATTTAGCGTACAGTCGCTCGAGCTGGCAGCGCGATTTCTTGACTTTCGCAAACCGCACTATTAAAACTTTCTTTCGTACTTGCGTTCTATGCGGTGATTATTGTAGAATTTTAAAAAAATCGTGCAGTCAAGTTGATTATTCGCGATAATACGTGAAATAACTGGGAACGTGTTACAGGTTAAATTTTTAGAAAATTATTTAACGCGTCGCGCGTGGTTCCTCGAGAATTAAATTAAACAATGGAACCAGTTAATTTTCAACCCCGATTGTGAATTTAAGATAGAAGCTGTGGAAGCAGCGATCTGGAAGGACACGCCTTTGAATTGAAACTAATTTAAGATCGGCTCGTGGATTCTGCTGATTATTTGTTTCTCTATTTTCGATCCCACCCTTCGTTCAGTTACAAAGTATATTCACGACGCGCGAAATAATTCGGCCGGTTATTTTTACGCCCCGAAAGCGTCTTATTCGCCCTGTGATCTGCATTCTCGTTTGAGCTACGCATCTTGAATGGTCATGAAATATGCGTAAATAATCCGCATGTATGTATGTGCGTGCATATTCACCCCTGGAAAGCACTCGGCTGTTTCGTTATTGCGCTATTGCTTTCTGCTTTATTGCACATTAAACAACGAAGATTTATTTTACTGTGTACTACATAAGGGAGCACGACCTATTACGTAAATTGTGTGAACATGTTTGTTTTTGCTGCCGTGTTGTAAAAAGGGCGTTGAATCACACTCGTGCCTGGCCATGATAATTTGTAGCAGATACAGTTTTCAGAGGGAAAACGATAATTCAAGAGTCCTCGTAGAAAACTGTATGTGCCAAAAATCAAACTCTATACTATAACTAGCTTTTAGTACTATTAGGATTCGCCCGAAATTTGGATTCTGATTTTATAAAAAAAAGTTTATTTATTTTTTTTGTGAAAATAGTCACATTCGTCTGGACTAGGGCTGGGACTATTCGAATAATTTAATATTCGAATATTTTACAAGTATTCGAATGCTACGAACAAACTTCGAATATTTGAGTATTCGAATGTTATTATTCGAATACTAATGTATTCGAATAGTATGGTGTGAAGTGGGTCAAAATTACCTTACAAGATTTCATCCTAACAAATGAACCTAAAGAACTTGATTTATAATTCACATCATACAATTCGAATACATCGGTATTCGAATACTTAAATATTCGAATACATCGGTATTCGAATACTTAAATATTCGAATACTTGAGCCCGCATTCATAGTCGCTACTTATTCTTAAGCATGCGGCATCCTCCACTAACCTAGTAGCTAGTAAATACTTGAATATTCGAATACTTGAATATTCGAATACTTGAATGTTCGAATACTTGAATGTTCGAATACTTGAATGTTCGAATACTTGAATGTTCGAATACTTGAATGTTCGAATACTTGAACGTTCGAATACTTGAACGTTCGAATACTTGAACGTTCGAATACTTGAATGTTCGAATACTTGAATGTTCGAATATTTGAATGTTCGAATATTTGAATGTTCGAATACTTGAATGTTCGAATACTTGAATGTTCGAATACTTGAATGTTCGAATACTTGAATGTTCGAATACTTGAATGTTCGAATACTTGAATGTTCGAATACGTGAATGTTCGAATACTTGAATGTTCGAATACTTGAATGTTCGAATACTTGAATGTTCGAATACTTGAATGTTCGAATACTTGAATGTCCGAATACTTGAATGTTCGAATACTTGGATATTCGAATTATATTCGCCAAATAATTGAGCAACTGAAGTATTCGAATATTCGAATACCGAAAAATTCGACAAATAGTCCCCGCCCTAGTCTGGACTAGCTAGGCACAATGAGCTGGGCCACATTCCGTGATCCCAAAGTTTACCGTTCGAAAGTTTTTAGGCGACAGACAAACACACAAACACTTTCTGCTTGATATATCAAGATACTACCATTGGCGTGTAGAATATTTTCCGACAAAAATTTCTGTTTGTAATTTTGGCACTTACAGTGTTTTATACAAGAACTCTTCAATTCATGCTTGACTGTATATACCATTCCACCTAAGGGTGGACTTACGCCCCTACCGATTTGCGGTCGATCTGCGCAGCTCCCACGGATCCACCGCGCGCGATTGGTCGTAGCGCCTTCCCCGCCGGCTTCCTACCAATCAGCAGTTATATCCCCGCGCGGAACGAGTCTACTCTTAATTGAATACATGCTAACTTAAAAGCTTCAATATTTTTACAAATTATTTATATCAACGTTCACGCGAGACTTAGGAAACTTTATCCCTAAAAATTTCTCGTTAGCACACATTGCTCGTAACGTACAAACTTCCGTTCGTCTCACCAACAAGCGCAAAGCGCGTCATCAGTGTGGCCATCAGCGTCCAACATAAAAGGCTGACAATTAGATCCTCGGCGACGACGAGACCTCACATTGAATTTCACTTATTCAACAGACCATTGGATCTCAGCCGGCGTACACTCAGCCGTCTATCATCGCGTGTAATCGATGTGTCGCGGGCTGGCCGGGCGCAACTGTCCCGATTGCCGATAACTCGATTAATCCCGCGCAAATCAGCGATGTTCGCGCAACAATCAGGCTTCTTCGGGGTAATTTATTGTTCCCCCGCGGATGTGGCCGGCCCGCGGCCGCAGCCAGCTACCGGGGCGACATGTACGATGGCCACTGGACGGTCGATCCTAGAAAGAGGACAATAGACAGAGACGTGGGGCAGGAAGGGTGAAGAGGGTAAGGGACGACGAGAGGCGAGGCGAAGCCGCGAGCACGTTACGCTCGCATGATGTATCTCCGGTATGTATGCAGATAATGGATGTGGGGGAATACAGTCGGACGTATAAAGACCCCACGCAGGAGATACGACGGAATGGAGGCCATCTCTCCACCCTCCATCTCCTCCTTGTCACTCCTCTGCCCTCCTCCTACACGTTGTCCTCTCCAACCTTCTCTCTCCAGCCCTCGGCTCCGCCGAGCACTCGTTCCTGCACTCTTGCTCGCGTCCTCTCTGTCTCTCTCTCTGTCTCTCTCTCTCTCTGTTTCCCTACCCCCCGCCCGCCCCCTTCCACCCCCAGCGTGGCTGCACTCGTGTTTATATATAGGAAGCAGAAGATCAAAGAGCGAACCTTCGCTTAGCTTAGCATCAACGCCGCTCCGCTTGGGGAACCGGCCCATCGTCGCCGAGATAGCTTGGGCTGGTGGGTGCTGCGGATGATGACGATGGGTGGTAGCGGCGATGGTGGTGGCGCGCCGCTGACACTACCTTCTCCAAGGGGTTCGGGCAGGACAAAGTTACCGATATAAATGTTATGTCGCGGGAAAGAGAGCACCGGCTCCGGCGGGCGAAGGGGGGCGAGCAAATGGGCGGCGAAGAAGTCATTGATCTAACGAGTTGCACGCATCCGTCGGAGAGATCTCGAAATTGAAGCAGACATCGGGCTCCCCGGGATGCTGGCAGGCTGGGCTACTTCATCATTTCTAATTTTCTGTCGCAATCCACTCACTCGAAACGCGGATCCTGCCTTCGAACTCTTAGAGAAATGCTTTTTGCACCTGATCTCCTATACCTGCCGCTTCTTCTGCGTCCACGGATTTTCTACCCTTGCGAATCCGCATCGCTTTAGTTGTCGGCGCATTTCGGACCCGACAGCGTGGACGGGGCGATAGATGTGACGAGGAATGGTGGCGGTTGGTGTCGATGAGTGACGGAGAAGTACCATGAAAAGGTTGGATGAAATTGCTATAAGTCTTTTGATCTTATTGGGAAACCAAGTGGAGGCGTGGCTTAGATTTCAGCGCTGCGGTGGTAAGTTGGCAAACTATTGACAGTAGGCTGGATTCCACCAAACATTCCGAATAATTATTTATTAATCGAATAAGTAAAAATTTAGTGTTCCAAAAAATTTAAAAACACTCGTTTTTCACAACATGTCTATATAAACACTGATAATCATATGGACTTCGACGGATTTCAGCCTACTCTGAGTAGTTCAATTTTTCGTCACTAGTTGGCGTATCGAAATTCTTGGTTTCCCAATAGCAAACGTGTGCTCCCTTCGAGCTCGGATGTAATAGAGTGTTTATGTTCCTTCGCCTGGGTTCCCTGGTGTGGGTTTTTTTCTGCGATCCCGAACTGCGCGAGTAGCAGCACGTAACCGAGTGCGCATGCGTATACGTTGATGATACTCTGCGCGTGACGTTTAGACTGAGCGTCTACGATGATGTTATTTTTTGCGGAAAAAAATTTTCTAAGGTAGTTCTCTTAATAAAAAATCGGTTTTTTTTTTTTTAGATAACTCGAAAGGAAAGGCCGGAGAATTTTTTAAATAAACGACTTCAAAGGTAACATGGGGAAATATGACGAAAACATTTACAATTTTATTCGAACACGGTAGAGCAGTTTAAATTAAAAAAAGTAGTTTAAATTAAAACATTAATTTTGGGTATTAATAATATCTAACTAGATTTTTTTTAATTTTACCTATAAGAAATAGAATTCTATTATTAATTTACAAGATTAAAGTTCTGCGAAGATCGTGGAATTGGTATGTAGGGGCTCAGATGTGGCCCCTGGGAGTTAAAAAAACAGGTTAACATGGCTTTTGAAGTAAATTGGTGCGAGGAATCCGAAAAAATATTTAAAAAATTCTTCGGCCCTTCCTTTTTGAGTTGTCTCCACAAACACAATTTTTTATTAAGAGAACTACCATAGGAATTTTTTTACACAAAATATAACGTCATATTCGGATTCAGCACCGCAAAAAACACAGATGTCAGGTTTTAGCCAATTATTCTTAAATAACAGGATTTTGTCGTTTTTCGCGTACGCCTTTCCAAAAATATATTCCAAATCGGGAAACTCCATTCACTGTAAGTGAATGTTTACTTGCGAGACCCTAGGTACGTTTGCAAATGTAATGTGAAATAATGCGTTCTCTCGTAACATTAACATGAAATAGATTTATTACGTCCATGAATTCGTCCGTGATTGTACATGTACATATGTTATCAAGTCTCTTAGAACCTATCAGGTTATAATATACTAGCAAAATACCCCCGCGCTTCGCTTCGGGCCTAAGAGATATTAAGGACTCCGTGACAACACATTTCACCCCTTTTCACCACCCCTTAGGGGTTGATTGGGGCAAAATCCTGAAATTGGTTTTTAGGCATTTGTGTGGGTAACCTTTCGAAGTAAAAACCAAGTTGATATCTAATCGGGCTTAAGAGATATTAAGGACTCCATGAAAACACATTTTACCCCTTTTCATCCCCTTAGGGGTTGATTAGGGTAAAATGCTGAATCTGGTTTTTAGGCATTTGTGCGGGTATCCTTTGTAAGTAAAAACCAAGTTGATATCTAATCGGGCCTAAGAAATAATGTGTCCGAGAAAACATATTTCACCCCTTTTTACCCCCGTCGGGTTGGAATTTCAAAAAATCCCTTCTAATCGAGCACCTACGTCGCAAAAGGAGTATACCTACCCTGCAAAATTCATGCTTCTAGCGTCAGCGGTTTGGGCTCGACGGTGATGAATCAGTGACACAACGATTATATAAGTATAGATTAACGAAACAGAAAATTTCATTTTTCCATGAGGTTTCCGGGGACATGAGATTTTTTTTTTTAGTGTAATCGTTACACTGTTGCTAAATTAATAGAATTTTTAGCAAACTCATGACTTCGGTTTCCTATTGTTTATTTTGTGACTTTAAAGAAGAAATACAGAATCGGGGACTAGGTTACCGGAAATCGGGGATAAATTATTATCTTAAATTCAGTATTGAGGACAAAAATTACGGAGGACACAAATCGTGTTCCTGGGACTGTCCCCGGAAATCCTAAAGTTCCCCTGAATTAAATTAAAGTTAATGAAAACTCTTATTTTTATGACAAGAAACTAAAACCCCATTGATGAGGTTTTACCATCCCCCAAGCCCCGAAAGATGAGGTCGTAGTTTATTTTCATAAAGGATAAGAGTTTTCATTATCTTTAATTTAGGTCTGGCCTCAAACTACACATCGTGTGAACATGCTCGAATTTGTTTTGAATCGATTGGAACCTCCGTTTTTGAGTTATCACTGCAAAAGAAAAGAAACTTTTTTTAAAAAGCCTCTAATGATCCATCTGTAGCGTCATTAATAATGCATATTTGTGATAATATTTCAGTATTCGAATACTATTCGAATATTTCAGTATTCGAATATTTCAGTATTCGAATACTATTCGAATATTTCAGTATTCCAATACTATTTGAATATTTGAAAATTCGAATACTATTCGAATATTTCAGTATTCGAATATTTTCAGTATTCGAATATTTCAGTATTCGAATATTTCTGTATTCGAATATTTCAGTATTCGAATACTTTTCGAATATTTCAGTATTCCAATACTATTTGAATATTTGAAAATTCGAATTCTATTCGAATATTTCAGTATTCGAATATTTTCAGTATTCGAATATTTCAGTATTCGAATATTTCAGTATTCGAATATTTCAGTATTCGAATATTTCAGTATTCGAATATTTCAGTATTCGAATATTTCAGTATTCGAATATTTCAGTATTCGAATATTTCAGTATTCGAATATTTCAGTATTCGAATATTTCAGTATTCGGATATTTCAGTATTCGAATAATATTGCATTGTCATCGGAACTATCTATGTGTGCAAAGTTTCAAGTCGATCGGATATGTTAAAGTGGGTCAAAATTAACTTACAAGATTTCACCCTGACAAACTCACGAACTCACAACTGAAATTAAATAAAAGCTTGTAAAAAATGAACCTAAAGAACTTGATTTATAATTCACACCAGACTATTCGAATACGTCAGTATACTTAAATATTCGAATAGTATTCGAATTATATTCGCCAAATAATTGAGCAACTGAAGTATTCGAATATTCTAATACCGAAAAATTCGACAAATAGTCCCAGCCCTATTTCCTACAATTTATAAGTGGTATATTCCTTGGACGTCTTTGTCATGGCGACACTTCGTTCCAAAATCTAGCGCCACGAGGCGTTGGAATCGTACACGCGACGTAAGGGACGCGAGTGACGCCGCGTTTTTGTAATCGCGGTTGCTAATACGCGGTGAATATTATGCCACTGGCACGGTTTAACCGTGCGTGAATTTCAGTGGGAATTAGCTCCCATCGCAGTTGGATTAGCTGATAATGGGGTTGTAACACACGCGCGTCTGCACTCCCGTTGTTTATAGAGCGTGTTCGAAACGGCGTTACGTAAGTTGGACATTAACGGCGAACTTGCTGGGCATAATCAGACGCGCTGTTATTATTTGATATCGAATTGGGCGCCATGACCATTGAATCGTGCTGCGTGCGCGGCTCGTTTTAACCTGTCGCAGTTAAATCGGTAATTCGATTCGTCAATCTCCGGGAAAAATTCATTTACACCTGCGCCGCAAAAGTGATTAAACCTGACTGCGCTCGCGGTCGGGAAAATGAAAACTACAAAAAGAAAAACCGCCCGAATAGCCGGAAAATTGAAAATCAACGTTTTAAATCACTCTGCCTCCCCGCTTTCTGTCTGTTAATCTTTGCGCGTCGGAAAACATCGATTTGCCTCGAAATGGACAACCTGCAGAATACTGTCGGGTAATTTTATTTTTCCCTGGAATCTATTGCCTTCCAATCATTTCAATTACTGTTTAATATGATTGGAGGATCGCCTGTTCAAATGTTGGTATTCTATTAAGTATCCAGAGTTTTGCAAGTTATATAAATTTGCGTAATCTGAAGTGAAATAATATAATGACAAAGATAAATTAATCTTTCAGTTAGTTAAGAGAAATCTACTTTCTTCTTCACTTGCATCGTTTCTCGTTTTCAGAATGAATTTATTCGTACTGATATTTCATTGTTTATAATGTTCTTTGTTTCGAATCATTCGAAATATTAAATCGCAAGTCTTGCACTTTTTATATTAACCCAATTTTTAGAATCTACCGATCTCAGTCTATTCTTTTATATTCATTCTATTAGTACATGCAGTGGGTCAAAGAAGTCACCAATGGTATTTATTTGGCGTTGTATAATTTCAACAGAGGAGGTAGTAAATGAAAATTATTTTACGTTATTTTATTTAGAAACATCACATTTATTATTTATACAAACTAAAATGATTTACGTTAATTTGTTAATAATGCAGGATTATGGGGTGTAATTATAGGAACCCATCAATAGCTATACTCATCTAAAACAAAATAAATTTTCTATTAATATAGACAGAGTATGTTAAAAGGTCTATCGGACTTTCTAAAGGAGAGGAATAAAAGGTGTTTAACCAAAACAGGTCCTAAAATCAGTCCTTTCAATGTAAAATACAAAAGCTTGTTTTCCCATTCACGTTCACATCCCCCCAATTGAGTATAACATTCACATTTTGCAGCTGACAGACCGACGTACATTTTCACGTATTCCTGCTCTGTTTCATATTGCTTGACATGCATCTTCTATTCGTTGTCGTAAGTCCACTACAGTATTTATTTGGATGAGTACACTTAATGCTTTAAGTATCCCCCTAAAAAGAAGTCTAGAGGATTCAAGTTAAATGATCCAGGAGACTATTTTACTGGACCTCCTCGCCCTACCCACCTTTCATCGGAAATTCGATTTAAACCTTGTCCCACATTAATTGAAAAATTTAGTACAGTCTCTTCCCAGCGGCGGATTTAACAGGGCGGCCGATGAGCACTTGCCGCCTGGGCCTCTGCCCGGAAGGCCCTCCCTCGGGCCCCGTGCCCTGCAAAAAATTATGACTATATCCAAACACCATGCTCTTTTCTGTACTATTACACTTAGCCTGTTTTTATTAAACTACCTCTTTACTTTCCCGAAAATGGGCCCCTGTCCAGAAGGGCCTTGGGCCCCATCCTTAAAAAATTATGATTTTATACAAATTATATTTTTCTTCTGCATCTATTACTACACTGAACCCGTTTTTATTAAACTACCTCTTCATTTTCCCTCAGAAGGTTTGCCACCTGGGCCTTTTTTTCTTAAATCCGTGACTGCCTCTTCCTACTAAAACCATACCCCAAATTTCTCCCGGTACAGCAGATCATTCAAGGCTTCGAGTAAATCGTTCTTCAAAAAATCATAATAACTTTCAACTGTCTTTTATTCGCTAAAAAAAAATGGTCTTCTAAAATTCTTCTATGTACATTCTGTGTTGCGACGAGGCTTATTTACACTTTACACCGAAAGGATTGATTTTGGAAGCTACACATAATGTTGATCAAGCATTTTTTACCCCCAAAGTCTGAGCTCCTTTTTTTAAACACCCTCTATATATGGTTGCCGAACGCGACATCCCTGATTATTGATTTTATACCACTCATTCTAATACCAAAGACTCGGTGCATCGTACATACTCGATGGAGATGGAATTGAACCGATGGTGGAGATGCACGCCGTGTGAGAAAAAGCCTCGGAGCAGCGGCAGACGCTTGACTGCGAGGCGTGCAGTAATCACGTTAAAACGTTAAAAATAGAGGCACCTCTCCTGTTCTCGGACGATCGACCGTAGAACGACGTTACAGCGATGGCACCTGCTGGCTAATTAATGTAATCACGGTGAAAAACAACTCGTTATCGAATTTGACGAGGCACAAGGCGGGTTGGTGCGGAGAGCGTCGGGAGCGTCGCGTCGGCAGCGCGGAAAACTGCAAAGAGAGGGTGAAAGAGGGATGGTCGGGACAAATGGAAGCACGGACCACAAAAATATCAGCGAAAAGTTTGCTCGCGTGGGTCGTCCGACGCCGCAGGATAATTCAATATCGCTAAACAACGACGATGGAATTCCGTCGCGCGGCGTCTCACGTGCTCTCGGTTGTTTTCACGGCTGTCACGGCTCCTACGTTCGAAAAATCGGGGCGCAACCGCGCCGCGGCGATCCGAAGGATTTTTCGTTAATTAGAAACTGCTCCGGGGCTCCGCGGAGCACACAATCTACCGGTGACTGGTTCCGTCGTTGAAACCCGTAATCGCTGGATTAATTTCGGGTGAAACTCCCGGGCACTCGTGGAACTCGGCAGAATTCGCAGCGGCTGCGGTTGAGAAAGGGGGGTGGTGGTGGTGGTGAAAATAAAGCGCCTCGAACGCGGGGGTTGGAGTGGCCGTGGCTCTGAAGAGGCTGGATTTTAAAGCTAAATGATTACGAAGGGTTCCGCGGCGGGCATAGAACGTTTCCCTACAAAATGGAGAATAAAATAGTTACACGTTTGTATTTATTCATCCCCCGGCGCGAATTCCATTCTGCCGATTCTAGCTGATGTATTCACCGTGCTCCGCCGGCGAAATGAATGGTCGTACAGATTCTGCTGCATGAATCGGCCCTTTTAACGGCCGCTGAAAGTTTTCTCGCTTTCGCGGCGCGGCGAATACTTTTTTCGCACGCGTCTATGACCGTGCAGCCCCAGCCGCGGCGTCGTTAAAAATACCGTTTCAAGCGGCATTCATTTAAAGGCCCCGAGCCGCACCAATTGTTCGATCTCGTTGTACGCGAATAATTCTTGACTAATGAGCACGAGAATGCCGCAGTCTGGCCGAGAGCACGCGCCACTAGACGGGGCCCCCGCGGGCTGCCGCGAATTGGAAGAAAAAAAAAATCGTACGTCGGCGAGTGTCGCTAGGCGGGCCGGGTAACGACGGGGGCGCGTGGCGTGAGATTAGTTGCGGCGCGATCCGTAAATCGCAGCGGCGCGCGCGTCGCCGGTTGGCAGCGCGATCCCGAAAATCTCACCGCGACCGGAACTGGCCCAATCCCGGCGATCCTCGGCGGAAGGAATCCCCGCCGGTCTACCTCGCGGCGAGAGCCAGCGAGGTCGTTCGCAAAACTGTTGCGACGCTCGAACGCCAGCCGCGGGGAGGATGGGTGGTGCGCGTGCGCGCACACCTTGTCTGGAGACCGGGATCGCTACGACGTGCTAATTACACGATGTTCCGCGTAACGAGATGCGGGTCCCGAGGGGGTTGCCCTTTTCGAATTAGATGCCAGACAACCGAGAGGCGGAAGGAGGAATGTTAGTCAGCGGCCCTAACTGTTCCCGGTATAGGCATGTGTCTCTCTCCTCACCCACGTTTCTGGGAACGAGAGAGAGCTGCTGCCCTCCTACGGCTTTTTCTGCCCGGCCACTTAAGCGTGATATCCTTTTTCTGCGGCCCCTCCGATGTGTGTTTTTCGGCCGTCCCAGCGCTGCCAAAAATTCACATTCGGGGCCACCGAAATCACCGGCTGTTAGCCCGAGAAACGCGTCGACCAGGTCAATCCGGCCCACGGGTCCTCCTCGTAGCCGTGTAATTTATAGCGGAAGAGCCTCCCCACGAACTTTCCCTTTTTCGCTTGCCCGCTCGTGCCTCCATCCACGGATCCTAAAACGCACAATTAATGCCCGGCTGTCACGGCTACTTTTGGGACCCGGTCCAACTGCGGTAGATCCCTCGGTTCGTCGGTTCCCGCAAAACCTAGGCGCACCGTTTCCCCCGGAGATCCTTCTCCCCCCCCCCAAAAGCCGTTGCTCCTCAACTCGCTAGGTCCCCGCAAGTCTCTTGCCGCCGCGCACTCTGACATGGTAACGATACACCACGCTAACCCTGACTCTACCCCCTCGGGAGGCTATTTCCTATTGGCCTTTACCGATGCTTCGCGGATTCTTCGGCCCGCTACGACGTTTAATCGCGGAACGATGCCCGGGACAACCGGAGCTTCCGTTCAAAGCTCCCGGCAGGAGAATGCCCGGCGAATCCGTTCAATTAAAAACGGCCCCGTCTCGTTTGCAACGCCAGGGCTCAAAGGAAACCCGCAACGAATAAAGGACGCGGATTCGATCGGCGGCATGCAATTTCCCAACACAACGAGATTGCTTCTCCCCGGTTGAAAAGAGATCCCCAGGACCATTCGGCGTTGCGGGGCGAGGGATTTTTGAGCAGCGGCCCCCGGGGGCCCGCTCGGCGCCGCGCACGGCCCTGGCCGGCCTCTCGCAGCCGGCAAACAACCTGCTGCCACCGACACTGTCGATGGAGGTCGCGTATTAC
The DNA here is from genome assembly GCA_963932275.1 of Andrena praecox. NCBI lineage: Eukaryota > Metazoa > Arthropoda > Insecta > Hymenoptera > Andrenidae > Andrena > Andrena praecox. The sequence goes on from OZ010729.1 coordinate 10,912,643, forward strand.
CCTCTATTAATATCATAATATAAACATAACTCGCATGTGCGAGTCAGCGAGCCAACAAATGGGCTGCACGATGAAGCGAGACGCTATTACCACCGCAAGGGAGACGAGTGTAGCCGGGTTGATTTTCTGGGGTCGATCCCAGGCTGAAGAGGCGCACGGGAGGGGAGCAAGTGGCGCGTGATGAGTAGGGTGTGTTACACGCACATTATGCGAGGTCCTGCCTGCTCCCTCCCCGCCCGCGACTCTGATCCTGCAAACGCTCTCTCGCCCCCCTCTGCCCTACTCGTCGCGCGTTTTATATATCGATGAACCGTCGAGGGTTACAACTATATCGGGGTAATCGTTCCTGCGTACGGCCAACCCTCGAGAAACGGCCGGTCGGCTTCCCGCTTCCGGGATGCTCCCAAGCCCAGCCGGGGCCCCGAATTCACTTGTTCTCATCCACCAGATGATGGATTTATTGGATGATCGCTCAAGTGTTTTAGTTTCTTTATCCCCCTTGTAATTTGCGCTTCTCTCGTGCGCTCGGCGTGCACGTGCTTTTGCGGTCGAGGGCGAAGCGACCTGGCCGGGGAAAATTATTTGCGCAGAAACCTGGTACAACGGCGGCGGCCTCTTAGGACACGGAGATAAGTGACGGAAGGTCTTACACTTCTATCGGACTTTCGTTAATCTGCGCGTTTAACGAAAGAAGGATTATAATTTTTCAAGAAAAATACTACACTGGTGAATTTTTCAAGAAAAATACTACACTGGTGAATTTTTCAAGAAAAATACTACACTTGTGAATTTTTCAAGAAAAATACTACACTTGTGTATTTTTCAAGAAAAATACTACACTTGTGAATTTTTCAAGAAAAATACTACACTTGTGAATTTTTCAAGAAAAATACTACACTTGTGAATTTTTCAAGAAAAATACTACACTTGTGAATTTTTCAAGAAAAATACTACACTTGTGAATTTTTCAAGAAAAATACTACACTTGTGAATTTTTCAAGAAAAATACTACACTTGTGAATTTTTCAAGAAAAATACTACACTTGTGAATTTTTCAAGAAAAATACTACACATGTGAATTTTTCAAGAAAAATACTACACTTGTGAATTTTTCAAGAAAAATACTACACTGGTGAATTTTTCAAGAAAAATACTACACTGGTGAATTTTTTCAAGAAAAATACTACACTTGTGAATTTTTCAAGAAAAATACTACACTTGTGAATTTTTCAAGAAAAATTTGCGTTAAAATTTGTAATTGAATTGATTTGCATTCGTCGATGGTGAGTGAAGTAAAATGGTAGGAATGAAGGTAATGCTTCTTGGAAAGGCTCTAAGAATCCTGAAAGAATCTGATATTAATATTTATTGCTGTCGCGCTTTGGCATCCCATTCGGCGCTATTTAAGGAATTATTTATACGAAAGCTCGTGTCTCCTAGCTCGCTGTGTTCTCAAAGTAAAACGGGGGACACCCGCACAAAACTTCCGATGCTTCTTTCTATGAAAACATGCCACGATAACTCGCCGACTCCACTTAAACTGTTAATACATGCCTAGCTTGTTGACTTGTCTGCGAGACACTCAAGAGCGCTACCCACTTCGGCCCCTTTTATTTCGTAATGGAATTTCTAATTACAATAACACCGGCTTTTCTGGCGAACGTGCTGGTTCCTGTCACAACAAAACATCTTGTGCCTTGCGTTTGTTCTGTCCGTTAATCATGCTTTCGCCGTGACAATGACAGCCCCGCCGTAATTGAAAGTGGAGGAAGCTTTGGGCAAATCATAAAGGTTTGCACGACGCTCCTTTATATACTCCGGTAGTAGACGTCTTATTTGTTTCGTCTAACCTCTAATACCCTGTTGAAGTAGCATGTTGTCATTGAGGTGTGTTAAGTGGTTTACGAGGGAACACCGCGAACCCGCACTCACCGATTGGAACGCTACTTTGTGAGTTTATAGAGTGGCTCGAGACAAGAACAACGGTGTGTTTCATTCGCGCCCAATCGCCCTTTAAGGGGGTGAAAACTAACCTCTGACAAGGGAACATCCCGAACCCGGGAATTCCAAAAATTCCGAAACTTTGTGAATATGTAGGGGATTTCCTCCTGATTAAAACGCCATCTTTGTTTGCTGCCGAAATTCACTCTAAGGGGGTGTAATTGACCCCTGAAAATCCGGTTATTTTCCGATTTTGTGTTATAACGCGTGAACTGTAAAATATTTTTGTTTAGCAAATGATAGATCTAATTAAAAGAAGTAACTTTGGTCTTGAAACCTTTTTTCTATCCCTTACAGTTCACGAGTTATAACAAAAAAACCGGAAAATAGAGTTTTCAGGGGGTTAGTTTCACCCCCTTTGAATTTGGGCAGCAAAGAAAAATTGCGTTGCAATCGGGAGGAAATCCCCTACATATTCACAAAGTTTCAGAATTGTTTGAATTTACCGGGGTCCTTCTACTGCATATATTATTTTACTTTTAAGGAACAGACCTTCTTTTTATCAAAGATTTGATTTGGGATATGGAGGCCGAAGGAACATTGGTTGATTTACTCTGAATTTTAACAAACAGTTACTTAGTTTCCAGGTTTTCCAAATTCTGTAAGAAAGAAAATAGATGAAATAGGATCGATTTCTTTAAGAATATCATTCAAACCTACTGCGGATGACGTATCCATTGCGGAGGTGCATGGTGTACAATCCAATAATTCCTTTGTGTGCCAAGGATGACCAGTGCGCGCGATGCATGAAGATCTCGTGTGAGAACAAATTCCGCGTGTTATGCAAGGCCTGTGAACGTGTGAATTACAGCCCTTACAGATTCTCCTTGACGTACACGTAGACGTCGGAAATATATGCGATTATATAAAGCAGAGAAATTAATATAAAAAATATAAAAATATACTACGAAACATTTTCAGAAACACGAACTTTATGCCATTAATAGCCAGCGTTATATCTCCCTGAAAACACAAAAATGTCGGAAGCTAATATACCAAAAACGGTCACGACTCGTCGTTTTAATTTTGTAATAGAACCTTTAAGACACTCGCGACAAAGTCACTGCATTAAACACGAGAGTTTAATAACCTCCTACCGGCGAAATTGCACGGTGCCAGTTAAGCGTTGATGCAAATTGTAATGTATTTTACTACCTTGGCTTGCCCGAGTACCAGACCTGAGCCTTTTTAGGCTTAACTTACAATTAGACAGACTACTTTAGAACCGTATAACAACCACAGAACGGTGGTGGCTTGTGGGCGGTCATGAATTAATATGGAAACGCATGATAAATACTCGCACGGACCACTGACTGAAGTCAGTTTTGACGGTCGTCGCAATACGTGAACGGTATCGCCCACAAAATTGTCGCCGTCGGTGGTTGAGCCCGACGCACCCAGTGCGATACATCGACCACTTGCCGCTAGCACACGTGTTTCGTTGCTGTGTTGTTCAGTGCGGAATAGCGAGCGAAAACGAAGATTTGACAGGGCATTGTTTATAGAAGAAATCAAAAATTCATTATCAATGCTTCCATTTTGTCGAATATTTTCAATTAAAATTATGAATAATACAGTAAATACTCGTTAGGAGCCCGTCGAACGGGGCTGGCGGCGGGCTCCTAACGCGACTGGACACTATTCCGCGCGGCCACTGGCGCGAGTGAGAAAACCCAATGAGCGAGCGAGAGGAAACGAAAGCCGACGGCAACTTCGCGTCGACTCGTTCGTTTCCTCCCGCTCGCTCATTGGGTTTTCTCACTCTCGTCCGAAGGATTTCAAGAAATGGTGGGGATAGTCGCCGGGCTCCTAACGCGTGGTAAAAACGGGCTCCAAACGAGGATTTACTGTACTCGCAATTACCTTATAGTGAATACGTGTTCATAAGCTGCTTCACTTTTTCTCACAATTGCGCCATCCAAATCAATCAAATGTATTTTCGCCCATTCTAAAATAATTAAAAAAAATTTGTCGTCATACATTTTCAACGAGTAAGTTAAACTGGCTCCCGTTCTTATTTTCTACTATTGGACGAAGCCCAAAAAATTCTGTTTCCACGACGTCGCTTAACAACAGTGTTTCCTCTTCGGAATTAATTTCCATACCAACTGTAAGCTTGTGTTGCGGTGTTTTGTCGTCGGTACAGACTTCAAGCGACCACTGAAACGTGGTGCGGTGAGTGGTTCACGCCACCGGCAGCCCAACCGCGCAATGACTGCGAAATAATTGCAAATATGTGGTCCGCCTGAGTTCCCCGGCGGCGTCGGAGAAGCGCGGCGATTATTACATATGTACGTAGCCGCGCGACATGCGTTTCCTGCTTTCTCGAAGGAGACGCAGCTCAGCAATTTGGCACGTGCGTGCCGCGGTGGCCGCGCATGCTTGTGCGCATCGCTGCACGCATTGCTCATGCCTGCGTATGCGCGTGAGCTTCCTAAACAGCGTCCCCCCATGTTACGCGCGCGCAGTACACAGTCGAGGAACATGACAAGGCTCACTTTCCGTAGGTGACGCGCGTCGAGAGACGTCTTGACACTTTCACCGCCCCATTTCCGTAGTTTTGAAATTTTTACCTTTTGAGCATCTAATAGTCTTTTTTTTAGAGACGTAAATTTTGATATGTTGAGATTTGTATTTGAAAAAATAGTTGTAGTAGAAAGCGATTTTTTTTTGTTAGATTCGCCGAATTTTTATATTTTATTGTTAAGGTCTATAGATTTACAGAAATATTGGCGAAGACATCTCCTGGGGTGCGATGCACCCCGCGCGTGACTACGAAGTTATAAAAAGAAATAAAAATTTAGAAGTAGAATCTTTTAACTACTTGGGTTCTACGTCACGCATTGCGCATCTGTGAATTTAATTCTAAATTGCTGGTAGAAAGATGACATACGACAACAATTGTATAGAAACATAGTATGTCTATTAAATCTTCATGAGAGCGACAAAGTGAGAGGCAAATTTCGATCTAGGTTTGTTTCCAAAGTGGACATTCGTTGGCTCTCAAGACAATACTCTCGGAGCTGTCCAGAAAGTAAGGTAAATGTCCCAATACCTGGACATTTAAGGTACGGCGTACACATATTTGAGAATTTTTCAGTTATACAAATCGATTTATATAAAAACGATTTTGTATTTACACGGGGTATCGTGTGTACTTTATCGTTAAAAAAAAACACACATATTGTAGGAGTGAATAATTTTGTGAAATATTGAAAATTCATAGACCTTACAATGGCCCAATACTTGGACAGCTTAACTAGTATGTCCCGGCGTCCCGATTTTACTTTCCCATTACATGGACACATAATGAAACATCAGCAATTTGGATGTTTTCTAGAGAAATTAAATAAAAAAAACCACACAATAGTTTTTTCTTTTTGCATATTTCTTCTGTATAAGTAATTCATTCAAATCAGTAAACAAACTTGAGTAAAAAGAATCTATTATTGAATGACTAATTTTAAGGTTATGTGTATTCGTGTGCAACATCGACTGCTTAGCAAATCAGATAAATCCAATACTAAAATGGTGTAAACCGGACAGTTCAAGAGAATAAATTGTTTTTTACGAAAGTGTTACAAATATACCAAATATATATATATATGAATATATTTTACCAAATATTTGAATAATTGAATAAAATAGTTCTTTTTTGGATAAAGCGAATATTAAATGTACTAATCAGTATTATTTGCACCAGTGTCCAGCTACTGGGACGTGTCCACGTATTGGGTCTTTTACCTTACTCGCGTGGAAACAAACTGCTAGACAAACTGCGTTGGGTTCGGTTAGGTTAGTTGCAAGCAATTAGGTCTTGGAAGGTCGATGAGATTGTGCGCTGCGTTTAATGTTACTAAAATGAATCTCCGTTCATTGTTGAAACCCGAGGATTCGGCGACCAGTTGTCGCTGACCGGGTCGGAGCGGTTCCGGGCGGCGAAGCGCGCAAGCATAAATTACAGAAAAAAACTGCATTTGTGTACGCGTGCGGTTCGTCGTCACATTTCACAATGTCGCATCGACAATTCGACCGGCTCGCCCCCATTTGCCGTTGCAAATTGAAGCGATCGTGTCGCAAATAATGCGGACTCGTATTCGGATGACAAGCATCATCGGCCGTCGACGTTCCCCGCAATGCAGCCAGGCGCTCGAAAAATTTGGATGATCCCCCTTGTGCGCGTTGTTTTAACGATCCTTTAAAGTCACCCGGTACATGAGCTCGCGCAGTGGCGCACTTGACTGTAGCACGCACTCCATGCACGCAGGGGTTGAGGGTTGCATACGTTGCGGTATGGATTAGTTAGGCGGACACAATAATTTTGCTGGCACCCACGGGCGATACTCTCTCTCTCTCTCTCTCTCTCTCTCTCTCTCTCTCTCTCTCTCTCTCTCTCTCTCTCTCTCTCTCTCTCTCTCTCTCTCTCTCTCTCTCTCTCTCTCTCTCTCGCTCTCTCGCTCTCTCGCTCTCTCGCTCTCTCGCTCTCTCGCTCTCTCTCTCGCTCTCTCGCTCTCTCGCTCTCTCGCTCTCTCTCTCTCTCTCTCTCTCTCTCTCGCTCTCTCTCTCTCTCCGCCATTCGTCTCAATTTCCCCAGGCCGGTTTGCAGCGCGTTCCGCGCCAGCTTGGCCGCTAGTTACCGAGGATAAGTATAAAACGTGGATGTTTGTGGAAATTTCGCGCGGCCGCTATCGCTGGCCGCTCCCGTCGCCCGAGCGCGTCCCCTCGACACCTACTGGCGGCAGATAACTATTGCTAGACCCGAGGCTCGCGGGGCCGCGACATCGCCGGGCGGACTCGGCCGGGCAGATCCGCGCGCACTCGACGCTGCCGGGCGATAGTGGCGCGAATATCGACCGTAAGATGTTTTCATAATCCGGCGGTGGTCGGGGCGAGCCAGAAATAAAGCGACGGGCCCAGGGAGGCGCGCGGCAGCTGCGGACATTTGGTTATATACGAGGCGAAAACTTCCGCTTGATAATCTTCATCTGGTCGGGCGTGTTCGCGGGGAGAAATGGGGAAAAGGAACGAAGAAGGTAGTGGAAGGACGACGGTAGTCCGCGGTGATACGAGCCCGGAGAGAAGGGAGCATAAGGACACGGGAACTCGCCGGAGCGGAGAGAGCGAAAGAAGGACGCGGGGGAGAACCCCTGACCACCCTTATTAAGATTCCAGCTGTGGAATTCTACCTGCGCTGAGCTCGCTACTGGTCTTAAGTAAATAAAACACGACCGAGCCACGTCGCCTCCGCAACGGCTTCGCTCTCACTCGACCGGCCGGGTTCGCGTTGCTGCTCTCCGTCGTTGCTGCTCCTCCGGGTGGTTCTCCGTCTTTCTCTCTCGCGCCCGCTCGCTCGCCTGGCTCTCTCTCACTCTCTCTCTCTCTCTTCCTCGCTCTCCCCCCTCGCCGCGCGGTCGCTCTCGCCGCTCGGCCCAACTCGACTCATTCCTGTTGCTCTTGCCTTGGCTCGCCTCGACTCGTCCACGTCTCGTTTTCTTGTCCATTATTACGGCTGCTTTGCCTACGTTTCGCTCCTTCCTCCTCTCTCTCTCTCTCCCTCTCGTTCCTCTCTCCCCCCTCCCCCCCCACGTTGGGCTCTCTCGCCCCCTTCTTCGCTTCGTTTCCTCGGTCGCGTCGCGCCCCTCGCCGCACGGACGCGTAAGCGCACCTCCGACCGAGAATTCAGGATTCGATTTGGCCCGATCGGCTCTCAAGGACATGCCAGAATTCCATAGGATCGGCAACGGTGCGTAACGGTCGCTCGGAAGCATGTTACGGGGGCAGGTGGGCGAAACAGCCCTTTGAAACGGCGGGGGTGGATGTATCAAAATTTTCGGGCGAATATTAGAATACCACCGGGCCGTCCCTCCGCCCGTGCAGGGCCGAATGCTGCAGGTTTCATTGATGTCTAGGCAACATGTGTTGGGAATGTACGACTAGGTTCGACGCGGACGCGTTAAGAACAGGCATCCATGAAACTGCGCGAATCAATCGCACGGTAATTCCCGGTGGATTTTTGCATGGCGCCCATGGTCGGTGAATAGCACAGCGGACCGAAGCCCCTGAAGTGTCTCAGCGTGCACGCACTGAGTAATATTGAATAGAATCAGATGGTGACAGTGGTTGATAATTGGAAGCATTTAAATTGACTGGAAACGGTATTATGCATCACGAAACCGCATGAAATTTAATGATAATTGAAATACATCGCGAGTAATGATTCAAATATTATCAATCAACCAGCACGCGATACTTTGAATGCTCAAGGCTTGGGGAAAGGCTCCTCCAAGTCGATCTTTCCGGCTGAGAAATTTTTCTCCAAATTTGAACTTCTGCAGGTATTTCGGAGGGAAATCAGTCCAAGTACGACCTTATTCCGGCTATTTTTCATTATACGTAATTCCAATCGCTTTCCGATTTCGTGGACCAACTATACCCTACATCGTGTTTACTATTAGATGACTCGTTGGAATTTCGACTGCCGTGCGAGCGAAGAAATCGCTGGGACGAAGTACAAAACAGAAAGCAAACTCTGAGCTTCGTTTGTGTTCTAAGTAAACATTCGGAGACTCTCGAACTATACTTTCGATGCTTCCTCAGAAAATATCATTACGAAAGCACGCCAAAGCCACGCACGGTATGAACGCCACTTAAACTGTAAGACCCGGTCCAGATCTGAACCGAACGCCGAACCGAACGCACTTGAGTAGTTTAGATGGAGTAAGGCGAGTGATCTACTTGTCTTCCTCCGTCTAACTACTCAAGTGGCGCGGCCTGAGGCCCGGTCCAGCTCTGAACCGAACGCCGAACCGAACGCACTTGAGTAGTTAGATGGAGTAAGACGAGTGATATACTTGTCTTGCTCCGTCGAACTACTCAAGTGGCGTTCGGTTCAGATCTGGACGCGGCCTGAACCGAACCCCGAACCGAACGCCACTTGAGTAGTTAGACGGAGCAAGACAAGTAGATTACTCGTCTTACTCAGATCTGGACCGGGCCTAAAGCTAACTATTGTACAATATTGTGCTGCCAAAGAGTAAACTGTAACGAGAATCCTCTGATCATTTGTGTTGTGGTAGCCCACCGTATGCACCCTGCCCCGCACTTTCTTCATGCAGATCCAGAAGATAAATCTGAGATAATCGTTACCAACGTTTCAAAGACAAAGGTCACTGCACCGTTCCCACCTCGGGCATCGACATCCATCGCAAAGCCACGCCAGTCTGAACACTCGAAGTCAGTATTTTCCCCGCCACCGTCTGTCGACCGATCGGCTCTCGATCGAAGCCGTGAAAACACGTGTTGCGACAGAGTTGGCGTCGTCCACGTCGGGAGTCCAGCTCCCGTTTATCGGTCTCCGGGGAGCCCGGGCGCTGCCTGGCGTGTCGCCGGGCACAGAACTCCGCGCGAACGTATCAGAATCCCGGGTGCGATGCGGCGTAGACGTCGGCGCGTATTACACGTATTATACGTCCGCGGCCGAGTTTGTTGCGAACCGATGGCGATGACACAGAACCGCGGGGCTTGTTATTCGTCATGCTTACGTGTTACGGCAGCCAGCCGTGGTGACGGGAATGCCAGCATCCCCTCTGCTTCATACTTCTCTCCCGGGCCGACAGTGTTCCGCGGAACGTTTTTAATATTCCCCGGGGCAGTGTTTGCGCCGCTGTCATTCAAGGTTTCCCCGGTACGCTGGCAAGAAAGACAACGGGAGAGATAGGAAGAGAGCGAGAGTGAGAATGCAGGGGAAAGAAGGAGGGGAGAGAAAGAGAGAGAGAGAGAGAGAGAGAGAGAGAGGGAGTGTGTATGTGTGCCTGCGCGCGCGTGCGCGTAAGAGTGACAGAGTAAGAGAGTAATAGGCGCAAGCCGGAGCATCAGACACATCCTCCGTGCACAATGCATCGGCCCGTGACGGTGACGAGGCGGACAGTGACGACGGAGGTTGTTGCTGATGCTGGTGCCGGTGTGGTTGGTACGCCTGCCGCCTTTAGTGATGCCAGTTGCTGGCTGGTTGCTGCTGACGTGCGTGAGGTTCCATAGGTTCGGTGTGTCCCGATCGCTCCAGGCTGCATGATAACCACGCCAGCTAGATGCGCGTGTCCTCCTCCTTACACAAGCCGGGGCTGCCTGTGTCCGCACACCGCTTCCCGGCCGCGGCATCTGCCTGTGTTCGTCGGAGAATCAGACACGGGGAACACCGGTAGATAAAGAGAGGACTTCCGGGCATAATCCGGAGCGTCGCGCGGCGAGGCGCTAGAACAAATCAAGCCGTTTCATTGTCCTCAGCCCCGGAGCCAGCCCTTTTTTTTTTCCAAACGACGATTGCTGCGAACAGCCCGTCTTCTCCTCCGTCAGCGTCAAGAAAATTCCCCGCTCCCCTGTCTTGGCCTCTCTGAAACGCTTGACGCCTCAATTCGTTCGTAGATTCTTTCCTGCTCCTCGCGACAAGTTGAAAACTGGCGTATACAAAGCACAAATTGTACCCCGCCCCGAGTATTATCTGATAATCGTACATTCCGACTCAGTCTGCCCCACCTCGTTTTCAGTTGTTCCAATACTTAGGTATTCGGCAGTTCCTCGGGATGCTTTCAGACTAGCTGATCAACCTTTCACAGAGCGTTCCCCTTCTTTCGCGGAATAAACGGAGAATAAGCGCGCGTCGAAGTGAAGTCAACTCCTCTGCGACTACCTTATCAGACGCTGTTCGTCATTGTCAATCGGACCTGTCCGCTCCGCGTTGTTCCACTCGACAGCGCAAAGCGATAGAACGAAGCGGACTCGTAACACGTGTCTCTTCTCCGCAGCTAATTACCATCCTGTCTAGAATCCGGTGACAACTCGCAGAAGACTTCTCTGCATAGAGAACAGTCGTGTAAGCTTGTTCCTTGCCTGAAAACGATAATCTCTATAGCTATTTGGCGCAAGGGGATTCTGATATATATATTTATTCTTCCTAATATTAACACTTCAACTTCATACGTCCAAATCGATTGAATTTCATTGACTTTCATCTTCAACATCCTAGGCCTTGGTTTGGTGGCGTTATGATACTGTATGTATGTGGTGTACGCTAGCAACTCTACTGTCTTCAGTCTTCACCACAACTTAACAAAGCATAGCTCTGTTAAAGCTAGTTAAGCAAGAAAACGTTGATTGATGTGGATGTTTCTTATAAATATGAACTGTGGCGGACTTGGACTAAAGGTACAGGCTGAAAGCTAAACTGTTTTGTGAGGTATTTCTCCTCTTCTCCAATTCATCTAGAGTTACGATACAACAGTATGCTTATTTTTGGGGGTACTCACTGTTCACGATTGAAAAAAGAAGATGAAGTTATTTATCGACGATCTGCGCGTATGGGTTAGTTTTCGGGAGATTATGCCCCATTGACTTGGTGAACTTCACAGTGCGGGATTCGTTCACCAAAGCGCTTTTGTTCGAGAGAAAGCCAACGTTGCCAAACTGTCCTACAAAAAATGCGTAGGGCGAAGCACTTTGCAAAATGGCGGGGACCAGTCGAAAGGGGACACGGTATGCAGTATGTCCTAGCAGTGGAATGAGAAGAACCTGAACCCCGGCCGGGGATTCTGGGAATTGTGACGTTACGTTTAGACTCGAAAGGACCTAGTCGAAGTTTCATTTGATGATACCATTTTATTTGCGCGATGCCCTTCCCCTCCCCTGGCGAGGAGTTCCAGACGACGATCCGTGATTGATAAGGACCATGCAGAGACGGAACGAAGGAGTAAGATGAGAAGACAGCTGTAATTTTCAATCAACGACGAGCCGCCGGTAGACCGTGCAATTATGAATTAAGGATGGATCGCGACAAGCAGAAAAGTAGGCAGCCGAAGCCTGAGATAGTCTAGCAAGGGTTCGCCGGCACGGCAAGGCATCACGATATGCTGGCGTTGTAAGACTTTTATTGTCCGCTCGCGTGGGCTTGTATGGGTGAGCGTGCACCCTCGATCGTTATAGAGCAGCGAGGAGGCTGATTGGGCATCACCTCGCGTGGCTTCAATCCGCTCTGCTCCCTATAATAAATCTCCGGAAATTTCTCATCTCTTTGCCGTGCAGGCCGGGCTCTTTCTATCTCCCCATCGTGATGCCGGTTGCGTATCACCCGCCATTTGGAAAAGATGCAGAAAGAGCTGCGTGAAGACGAGGACCTGGTGAATATCAAGCAAGTCCTTCTAGCCTACATTGCATATTTTCTGGTCTAGATTTGAACAGGATAATAATAGCGGGAGGTGGAAGGCTTCACTTGCACGCTCTCGGAGGCTAGCAGACGCGTTAACTGCGACGGTCACTCGCAGTTCGATATTTCTCCCCAATCGAACTGGATCGCGGACTCGGGCCCGGTCTTGAGAAAGTAAACTCTAGTCGCGCCACGGCGCGGCGTGCTTCAGTTTATATGTCTCATTCGCCTTTGATCAGTTTGATCGACGAAAGGAAAGGGACGAGGGGGCAAGGAAGGGGCAGAATTGGACAAATAAGTGGAAAAATGCGAAGCTTGTGCAGAGCCGCGCTTCTCGGGAGGCAGGGACCCGGTGTTTTGGCAAACTACCGTTGACAGCGCTCCCACTTTGAAAATCAATGCCATCCTCCGCCTCCCGGCCAGCGATATGGTGTAACGAGCGCACACTGGGGTGGAATAGCGTAGGAAAAGAAAGGTGGCACACGAGGTGGAAGGGGCTGGGAGTACGGGGCGGGAGGGTGAGAGCGGGGGTTTGGTCGGTATCGGTCGAGGTACTCGAACGAGAATGTGCACCAATGGCGGGAGGCTGGGTTAGGAGGGACCAGAAGAAGAAGGGGTGGCAGGTCGTTGAACATAAAAGTGGGCATGGAGCGAGTCACGTGTACTCGGCGCATTGAGACGGTTCGACAGGAAAACCACGCGCGACGTTAACAACGGTAACAGAAGCAGCTGGGTGCCGTTCCCGCATCGGCAGTTCCGCGAGTTCTACTACGAGCCTAGGCCAAGCTGGCTGACTGGTTGGCTGGCTTGCTTACTTGCTTGCTTGCTGCTGACTTCTCTCTTGCTTTCTCGCTTGCCTCCCCCCATCACTCTCTCTCTCTCTCTCTCTCTCTCTCTCTCTCTCTCTCTCTCTCTCTCTCGCTGTCGCTCTTTCCCTCGCTCTTTCCCTCGCGAGATTCACGAGTCCCCCTCCGGGTTGCGCCACCAGTAATTGCTTCCTTTGAGTAGCTCCGGAGGTGTAATTTAGTCCCCGACCAACAACCTTAACTAATTAACACACCGAGTAGCGAGCGAGTAAGTGAGCGAACGAGTGATGGAGAACAAGCCGCGACGGCTTGACTGACGGACTGGCTGGTTGACTGGTGGGTTGGCTGGCTGACTGATTCCTTCTTCTTTTCCTTCTCCTTCTCCTTCTCCCGCTGTTCTCTTTCTTTTTATCTTTCTCGCGCTCCTCCCCCCCCGGCCCCCGCGCCCTCCCCTCCTTCGCCTCTTACCCACCCCCACCACCTCCCCCGCCCCGTCTGCTGTTACTGCTTCTCGATTATCGAACCCAGTTGAGTCGCCCGCCGTGGGGCGTGTTTCTCTCCGCGCTTGTCTCAACCAGGCGCCTTCGACTTTGCTACTCACCACCTTTTCCATAAGCGCACCTTGTGACCTCGCGTGTCGCGTAACCGCGCCACTTGAGGCTAATCAGTCGCTCGTCGAGGCCCGATCGAGCCGACTCCGCCGCCGACGCTGTTCGCGGTCTACGATAATTACGTGTGTTCGACGTGTAACTACGCCATCGCCGGGCTTTTCAGCGCGACTCCTTTTAGAACGACTCTGCCCACGAAGGAACTCGTTTTTTTTTCTCTCTCTCTCTCTCTCTCTCTCTCATTTCGCCCTTTTGCGCTTTCAACGCGGTTGCTTAGTTAGCTGTACCTGCGACGGATTTTGTGGAAATTTCGGGGGAAACTGGGGGCATATTTCTCACCAGGTTCAGGCGCAGAGTACTTCGTGCTGGCATTGGTAGCGAAACAAGAAAGGAATTCTCAGACACGATAAAAATTACCGGGAGCAGAGAGCAATTTATCCTAACACTTTCAACAATTCCCTGTAGCTGCTTTGTGCAAATTATGTTAATTGTTGACAAAGCAATATCTGCTGTTGACGAGGAGAGCACCAAGCACTTCATAGTGTAGCAAATGCTGTTGGCATACCACTCGTGCTGCCAAAGACAGGGGGATCAACAATAACGCAGCGTTTCGAACACTTTGATTGTTCGCCAGCAAATAGATTCCGCATCGAAGTGGTTAACCGATAGGGCGACCATAACCTCAACCGCTCTAACTCGACGATCCTCATGGCGCACCTGTCGCCCTGCTGTGGGCTCAGCATAAGTCTTTCCTTCCTCTTCTCCCTTCCCGCGACCGCCGGCACTGATATCGGGCTTCGCAAGAACGTAGGCGTATGCGGCAAAAACCCGAGCGTCGGGATGAGCGGCGGAGGATGTCCGGCGGAGAGGGACGGAGAGGAATAGAAAGGAGAGAGGAGAGCTACACGGACCTCCTCGGGTACGCTGTGGTGGGAATACTCGAGGTGTGCAACGATGCTCGTATTTAACACCTGATTAAATTGGGAGAGAGAGAGAGAGAGAGAGAGAGAGAGAGAGAGAGAGAGAGAGAGAGAGAGCGGGGCAGCGTTGGCGTGACCAAAGCGATTGCTGCAAGATGAGCCCCCTTCACCCCCGGGCCCAGAATCCACCGTCCGTTTCGTCTTCGCCCATCGTCCTCCTCACGCCTCACCTGTTCCCCACACGACTCCGCTGGGGCCCCTCTTCGCAGTTTAAGGACATAAGGTGGTCCAGTCAGTTCATCACGCGGCGGCGGCGGTGTGCGTGCGTGTACGTGCACGCCGCCGCTCGGTTGTGCACGGGCACATCGGTCCCGGCAGCGTCGAAGGGGTAGGGTCGAGGCGAGAAGCCGATAGAGTGGGGGGACGGGCTTGAAGCGACAGCGTAATCACCTGGACAAACTACCACACGGGGCAGCACGGCCGCAGTGGCGTAGCTGGAACGAAGCGAGCGCGTGTGTGTCACCAAAAAATTGCGGCCCCGGTTCACTGACGACCGGACGATTTACGAGGGGCCCGGAGATTTCGTGGCCGGTCGAGGCGCGACAGGGGACACGGCGCGCGTGATTCAAATGTAAATTAGATGTCGATCGCCAGGGGACGCGAGCCCCAGCGAGAGACGCTCGGACTGACGTGCCGGCGCGCCACGTGGATCGCGTTTCGACGGACGCCTCGCGCAAAAGTTTATGCTGCTCCGACGCCATTTTCGTCGTTTTCTCGCCGCTCCTCGGCCCTTCTCGGCGTGGGTGCGCGCCTCTTGGACCGGCTAGCCCCATCTTATTCGACGACGCGCGATTGGACCCGCAATTCTGCTGAAGGTTACGCGCGACCTCCGCCGGTCCTCTTTGTTCGGATGCGCATCCGTGGTTAATGGAAAACGGAAGAACTTCTGTCGCCGCTTGAAAAGCGTTTTCGGAACGGCCCCCTTACGAGCGGCCGAATGCGAGCGACGCATGCTGGTATCGAAGGGTTCTTAAAACAGAAGAGCTGTTTTCGTCCCGTCATTATATTCGCTCGCGGGTGCGACGAGGGACCCCAGAATATGACGGGTACTAACCCTCGGAAACCGTCTTTGAAAACGATTACGATGATGCATCCATCGGCGAAGGCGGAGCGAGAGAACGAGTCTTCCCTTAGCGGCGCCGTTAATCCACGTTAATGACGTCGTCGACGAAATTCATGATTACAAAACGGAGACGCGACGCGATAGTGTGGGAGGCCGCGCGCGAATAAAGTGGCAAACCGCTCGTTCGCTCGGATCTCCACCTCTCCGCACCCGCCAAACCCCTCATCGGGTTTCTTTGCCTCCGCTGCGAGTCGCTCCTCTCTCGATCCTTTGAAAATGAAATATTCCCTCGTTAATTTCCGGCCGCGAGAAAAGCGTCACGGGGAAAAATGCGTGAAACACGAGGACACGACGCTAACAGGACCGTGTGTCCTTCCTGCAGTTCGTCAAAGGCTGCCGGGGAAATTCGTTTGCTTTCAACCTTTAATTTTTCACGCGCAAGTACGCCAACGCGAGCGGCCACCTTCGCTAACGACGGTCTTTCTTCAGCTAACGGCCGTTACGTTCTTCCCGCGCGCCGCGCAACACCGCCACATCGACGGGCGCTCGTAATCTTCAGCTATTGCTGAATCCCGATTGACGATCGTGCAACGAATCTTGCCTGCTCAACTAGACATCTCTGGCTCGATCGAGTTCTCCCTGTTACTCCTCTGGCGATGTCAAGTGGTTCAGTGGTCCCAGCTGGAATTATGTCCTAGGACACGATGATGCGATTGCCTGGTAAAGATGTTTCTGACAATTTTGTCCAGAACGCAGAGGCGAGCGGGGCAGCCGCCCGAGCCTCAGGCCTTGAAGGGACTCGACAACCGCAGCGAAAGTAGGCGCATAGCTGTGATAGTTACTGCGGGGGACCTCGCGCAAATGCGGGATCTCTTGATAGAACAGGTCGCCTTGAAAGAAATGACGAAGCGCATTAAGCAAAATGTACGAGATTCATGAATGCTTTAGCTTATTTCAGCGATATGACGCTTTTGTCGCTCTTGGCGCGTGCATGGAGAGACCCTGCGCCAAAGCAATTATCCCGCAAGAGACAGCGACATTGCCAGCTTCAACCTAGGCACCTACTCTACCATAGGTAGCTTCTCGCGCGTCACGCTAAAGGGCTTTAACTTTGCCGTAAGTAATCGCGCGGCGATTCCCTCGCATCGCGATGATTTGCAAGCTAGAGCAGTTACAAGTGGCTCCACAATGAGGAAGCATTCGGGTACCCGCGGAGTTGAATACGCGAGCCATCGGCATTGTTTGCCGGGGATCACGGAGATCGACGATTTGCTGTGGCGGAGGCTAAGAGGTGACCTGTACCTCGCGGTAGGCCTTGTCTTGAGACAATAACCGAGGTCGGCAGAGGGAAGGACAGTCCCCGCCGGCCTGATCTGCATTTCGTGGCGCAGGCCACCGAGGTGCGGCACCGAAGTTCCAGCCTGGCGTGGGCCACGCTCTCGGATCCACTTAAAACAATGCATCGAGGGCGATCTTGTTTTGCGTAGATAATCGTCGGACCTCTTAATACGTTCCATTCGCCTTTGTGGCCAGGTCAACAGTCGGGGCGCTTCTTTGTGTCACGTCGCCGTCGATCTTTCACCTTTCTTCGCAATTAAGCTCCGGTCTCTCGCTTGTCAGGGATATTGTTTGTCTCAAAGACGGTCTTACGGAAGCGGACCCACCTGTGTATAGTCTCTGCGACTTTATGTGCGTAGTGAAATATATATATATTCTCCTTCTCGTTCTCCGGCTGTCTTCTTCCTTTTCTGTACTGTATTGTTCGCCGGGCGCAAGGAGATAAGTCATCGACTTCAGCGTGGTTACCTGTTCACCAAAAACAACAGACGCAGGTTGATTCCGACAGCTATTTTATTCCGCTCGGTTTTATGCGCGACCTTGAGCAAGAACCGTACGGGATCGGAGGTAGTCGCGCTCGCAAACCGCGACAGATGTTGCTCGGAAAGATTGCGGGAGGGACCGTAATGGGATCCATGCGCCATCTAGCCGCATGCTTGGTTCCTCAACGTACCGAAACGAGGTTAGACATTATTTCTTGGATAATGGGATCGCCGGATTGATCGATTCAGCTTTGCTCCTCGCAGGGTGCACGGTCGATTTTACTGAAACGATGGATAATGTGAGCTGCGATTTTACTGTCATCTTTACATTGCTTTTAATCGTGGAAGGAAATTACTCGCCAATTTTCAACAGAAACTATTAAACCGTTGCAGAGATGTTGATAAAAAAGGATCATTGGAGCTACACTGGCGCCACCTACGATTTCTTTTATGTATTCCTCATAAAAGAATAAGCAACTTTTGTATCCAACTTCTCTTCTATCGTCAGCACTTTGCAGAAAACTCAAGAAAACAAATTTTTCATCCCCAAATCTGAGGGCTCTTTTCACCCGGTAAACATCAATTTCGGCAGCTAGCGAAAAATATGCGTGAAATATTTCCCAACGTTCCTGCTCAAGTCCAACGTCCATGTTCCTTGTTAGTAGGGCACAGTTTGGCTAAACACTTTAAGATCACTAAGGATAATTAAGGATTCTCAAGTATAGGTTTTATTTCTCGTTCTCTCGACGCAGTAAAAAGTCTTTCAGTCAAGACGTCAGTCATCGATTATTAAGAATTACCGAGTCAGGAAGGTGGGCGTAATTAATTTTTTCTCCATTGGTGGTGTCCGTCAAGACCCCTCGATGTGTACGCCATTGAGGACCCCGACTCAGCCCCTTGTTCACCGCATTAACAGGCATGACTTGAAAAATGTGGTTCCTAACACCGTCCCGTCTGTCCGTCCGCCCGTCTCGGTGGAATGACCGACGAGATCGTATTATTAATGCGCCTTCTTGCTTCGTTTCGTTGATAGTTTAGTCCCGGACAAGGTCCCAGCCACCGGATGATCGGAACAAATTATAAAATCCAAAATTGGCGGGATTACTTGTTGATCGTTCGACAAGACACTTAGCGGCCCCCTTGGCGACGATAATTGAATCGCGCCTCAAAAAGTCAGGCAGGAAGGAGATTACATACTTCGCGCCGTCCCACTCTTGCGTCTCTTCAGTCAAACTAGATCCCTCAAGCTCGTAAAGCTGCGTCTCCGCCGGCGCTCGCAAACTGTTTACGAGCAGTATGGGAATTGAATTTCCTAGAAATCGTCTGTCCGCGTTCGCATAGGTACATTGTTCCTGGACTGTTCGCTCTGTAAAGTTAAAAGGGACGTAGGTACTCACAGGGCCGGCGCGATGCGGGTTCAGCGCGTTCCCTGGAACCCGGCTCCGCGCTTTAAAAGGCCCCGCGGTCCTCGAAAAGCTCATCGTAAGTTTTGCGGGGCCCTATGCATAGATATTTATTATTATAAACACCCAGTACAGTTTTATGGCTTTCATTCTCCTACAATATGGTGCTAAATTTTTTTTGAAAAAACATGGTGGTGGGAAGAAATTTGGAAGAAAATAATTTTTTCTCAAATTCTTTATCGCCGCTTTATAGGATATAAAAAAACCATAGAACTTTGAATTTAACTTCTTTTTTATATCTTTTACAGTTTCGTGGATATTCGCGATACAGTGCGCACTCGTTATAAGCCCGACGAAGCGTCGTGGACACTATTCCGCGCGAGTGAGAAAACCCAAGAGCGAGAGGAGACGAGACGAAAGAGCCTCTCGCTCGTTCTCGGCACCCTAGTCCGAAGGATTCCAAGAAACGGTGGGGAGGGATAGTCGCCGGGCGTACAACGCATGGTAGAAACGAGCTTATAACGAGTGCCCACTGTACTCTGAGAACTCGCTATTTTTTCGAGGTGTTTTCACCCTCAGGATCGTTTTATTGCGGGATGAAAAAATAGTTACGTTATTAGCATCACTTGAGCTACATTTCTGCAAGGTTTCAGATTTTTTTTAAATTTTCGAGTCGCCAAATTTCCCTCGTCCGACAAGTGGAACTCCTCACTCATCCTCACCACGTCATTTCTCGAGGTGTCTCGTTCCCCGGAATGTGAAAATCCAAGTTCTCAGCATTCGAAAGTGTTCGACAAGCCCACACGAAGCCGGAACCCTTTCGAGAGCAGCGGCCGCGTCTCGTTCTTACCGCAGCCCTTGGCGGAAGCTAATAATAATTGAAAATTCAAAGCGGAGGAACCGGGCAAGCATGCCATTCGCCTAACACCGTTAACCGTGGTTCTTCAACCCCCATTGAGGTAGTCCCAGTGTCGCCGGCACACTTGGAAGAGGCATTGTTGCCTGACCTGCCCTTGCCCTCGAGTCGAGCGCCGCCGCGACCCGTGTGTCTCGTGAATTTCTTATCGCGACCCCATTGTCCCCGCGACACGGCCGCGGAGGATGAAGCTTCGACGAACGACTCCGCGGCGTTCGGGCAATTTGCACGGGGGAGAGAAGGCGTGCGAGAGTTCAGTCGACTCTCTTCCCTCATTTATTATGGAACGATCGTTCCCGAAGAGGGAAACGCCGCGAATCGACGAGGATTTTTCAGCGCCGTGGAATATTTCCCTTGATCGGCTGGCTTGAATAATGAATGCCGATCGAAGCAGCCTCGCATTCTCTTCCGTGTACGCTTAAACTTTTAGCACTCTTACGCCGCGAACACTGCCATTATCGAGGACGCTTCCCCGGGGCGGGGAGATCCTCCCCTGCCAGCCGGAAGCCACCTCGAGAATCCCAACTTACGGATCAGGCTCTGGCGGGTTTCTAGGCTTGGTAAATCGCTGGAAGGAGCTGCTTCAGCCAGATTTTCCACGGGCCGAGTGTATAACCTTGGCCGGTGAATAATTCAGTGCGCAATTTGGTTCGCTGAGGAAGCTGGTATCGCGCCTCGCCTCGGGTACTGTCACCATTCGCTGCTTACTTTCCTCGGCAGTTTAGCGTTCGAGGGTGGCTCGCTGCAAATGGAGAATCAAGCCGATCCTTCCAGCAGTTGCGTTCAATGCGCCGCCTGGCAAATTTTCTTTGGTCGTTTTATAGATTATCCTTGAATAAAGGGGTGGCGGTAGTATGGGCGAGTTGTTTCGTGCTGGCGCGCCGTTATAAAGATTTTTTAAAGCCTGCGAGGATAGGTAATATAGGGTAAGTCCGGGAGAGATGGTCGTAGTTTCGTTTGGAGCCTCCTACAGCCAACCCCGTTTGAAATAGAGCAACGAAAATGATGTAGAACAAAACTTCAATCCTTTGTCTACATATCCGTTAATATCAATAAACGAAAAATTATTGTTTGATACACAAATTGTACAAATGAGAAAAAAGTGTCATTGCCCATCTCTCCCTGGATGCCCGGGAAAGATGGTCATTCCCATTTCACTTAGACTAAAAAACATAACCCTGCATACTTTAAGGTTAAAAACACTGTAAACAATACACTATCCAAAATACATCTTGAGAACTAAAAATATTCAGCATAAATAACATAACCAAGGTGAGCAAAATATAGACCAAACATTTTGAAGCACTACCTAGCTTAAACTTCACAGTGGATTTACAATTCTTTAAAAACGTTCTATTCCAACACTGTGAACTGAGAATGCCCGTTTTCTACGACACTTTGTGCCCACGTGGAGGCGCGCCGTCAGACGTTGCCTTCTAAAAGATACTGTCACTGCCCATCTCACCCCGACTTACCCTACACGTTACAATATCGCACAATGAACGTATCCACGAAAGCAGGAGACGCTGCGAGCAGTCATCGAGATGAGTAAATTTCTGAATTTAATAAATTATAGAAATACACAAATGTCACGAATCGAGGATTTCTTAACGATTCACATATTATCGCGCCTGATTTGACAAAATATTTTACTTCATTTCGCTCATTAAAAATCATAGCCGCTTATTATCATAATAGGCTGACCTTCCGGGTTTCGTTTCCTCCCTTATTCCTCTGCAATTTATTCCGCAAAATGTAACTGTTTCATATAAAAACGAGTAGCAGAGAAGAAAAATCTCGCAATCAGCGCGTTTAATTAAATACACAATCGCACATTCCGCGGTCGATTATATTTCAAAATTATTCTACGCGACCCCGAGTAGGTACGTACGAATTCCTCCATTGCGACACTAAAATTTTCAATTTCGCCCGCGCGTCGCTAATTGCCAGTAAAATAACTTCCAAAACTATGGAACGTTTGTTACAGAAAAGTTCCTTTAAAGGCCAAGCGTAATTCGGGGAAGTTTTAACCCGCAGAAGAAACCAGCAGAGAAATCAAAGTAGCGAGGCAAAAGTAAAAATTGGCCAGCACGTTTCACGCGATCCTCGATGCATTTTGGCCGCGACGCGAAACGGGATTTCTCGGCAAGCGGGGCCCGATTCTTGCCCCGACACGCTTAAATCCAAGCCGCTGGAGAGCGCGTGCATCAATGATGATTGATTGTGGGTGGTGGATTACCCGAAGGGACTCCAAGCCGCAGGTGGAGAGTGTGCCCGCCCAAGGACCTTTCGTCGCTTTTATCCCCGCCGTATGGGTTCGTGCGCGCGAGCTTGCGCGAGAACGGTCGCGTACGCTACAACGTAATCCCGGCTAAAAACATTAATGTTGAATCGTGCGCGGGGGACGACTTTGTGTCGCGGACAACACGGCAGCTAAATAGGTATTACCCTGGGACTCTCCCCCGACTGAATCTCTGTTCTCCACTAAAAGCAACCCAGCACCTCTTAGCGCTGCCTTTGGTACATTACGGGAACAGTGATTTCTCTTTGGTTACTTCGATCTCTTCTGGCCACCTCGCCTGTATCCAGTTTTAATGTCCCCAGGATTATGTCACTTCGTATTTAGTTTCTTTTCTCCCTGGGAATCTCGCAGCGGTGAAAATCTCGTTTCACGCGAATAACCCAGGATAGCCTTGTAATCCTGTTATTTATTGTGGGAATAAATATTTTATATCCCAAACAGACAGGATACACGTGATCGCGACAAACTTACCGGCGACTGGAAAAAACCTAATCGATAGTTTTCACGACTCAGGATTATATGTACGCTGTCACTCTCAAAGTTTCGCGCGAAATTTTACTTCTCACCAACTACGACCGGTTCAATATCACAACGCCAGTTTCCTTATCGGACATGCCAGATAGGGTTTGTCGGTTTTAAAAAACCGGGTTTAAGAACCGGTTTTATTTATAAATTTGTAAAATTCGAGAACCGGTTTTAAATTTAAAAAACCGATTTTATATAAATACTAGAATTAATATGCAGAAATGATGTTATTATTTCATTGAAAACTATGTAGTAGGTAACAGTTTACTGTAAAACTAATCTTATTCTCGAAAAAAAAAAATACTGAAGGAATAAAGATATATAATTTGGTAACACCTTTTAAAATATTTATATTTTGTACGGGCTTTAATTATTATATTTTTTTTTTATTTGGTTTTTTATAGATAGAGTATATTTTATTTTGTTATATATTCCTAATTCCATAATATTAAGGAAACTGAGATTTTTCAAAATAAGTACAAATATTTACTTACTATTTTAACTATATTTTTTGTGAAAATTCGAAAACCGGTTCAACCGGTTTTTTGGAAATAGTGGAATTCGAAAACCGGTTTTTCCAAAAGTCGGTTTTTGTATAAACCCTAATGCCAGACTCGCTGCAACCCTCGCCGCGGCAACTTCTTTAATTGCCGCGTAACAACTACCGGCTACGGCGCGGCCAGCTGGCTCCAAACAGCTTAACGCGAACGATAAGTAAATCGGTGCTCCGGTAGATTTCCATGTTAATTAGTCGGCTCGTCTATTGCTGCTATTCTTGGCGATCATTTCGTTGTCGATCGCCTCGCCTTGGACGCGGATCGCGTTCGCTCAGACAGCCGCGTCGTTTGTATTTGTTAATACACAGGCGGTGCGTGATGTTAATCGTAACCTAACGCCAGCTATGCCTCTGCCAGTAATTAAATCGTCGGCGCGCGGACATTCCGCGCCGCGCTTTGGCATTAATTATGTAACTTGGAAATTGAATCCTGCTGACGCGAGTTTTGTTAATACCGATTATAAATTAACCGTCCGTAAAATTATTCCGCGACGATCCGCGCGGCGGATGTCATTTGAAATTCGACCGCGTCGGTAAAATTTAATTGCTGAAAGCCCGCCGCGCCATGATTTTTAATCCGCCCGGGGCGATCGGTCATGCTCGTCGCAGCATGTATACAGAGCGTTACAAAATTAGGGGCGCGCGGGCTTAACCATTCAGAGACAAAACATGCAGCTCTTCGGTGACTTTCCTAACGGAACAAGTGGCCCAGAACCCACCACGCGGAGGTAGCTGTACGCCGGGCTCGTTGTTTTTTGTATTTTACATTTTTTTCTGTTTTTTTTAAAATAATTTTATTGTTTTTTTTTTATGTATTTTGTATTTTATATTGTTATACTATCTTAAGTTTTGTACTAAAATTTTGAAAGTTAAGGCCTTTGGTGCAGACAGAAGAAATTATCCGATCGAGCTGAAATTTTTTACACGTTTTATTGGGCCAAGTAGACAACTTTTCCGCACTATTAGAATTTGATCATCGAATAAAAGTTTTTTTCACTCCACCCTAGTGTACAACAATGTGGACGGATTTTCTGGTTATTTATTGTTATATACAGAAATTTGATGAAATATTAGAAACGTGACAAGTTTCTAAATTTACTGTACGACGAATCTGGCGTTTGTGGATTTTATAAAATCGACTGTTTTCTTGATAAACTCTATTCGTTTGATTAATATTTATCAAATGTTGTTTTCATTAAATGCTTCGCGTGCATTAATAATTGATACGTTTTTTTTTATTATTGTAATACCTGCTTCAGTTGGCTTACTATGTTTAAGAGAAAAAATACACCTAGGAGTAGAAAAACCAGGCTGAACTTTGACAATTTTTTCCCCTGAAAATATTGTTTAATTTGAAAATCCTTGTGTGCATAAAAAAAAGCATACTTTCATTAACAGTTGTGTACATTTAATTCGAAAATTCAAAAGATTGAATATGTAATGGCGTTTTCCCCAAAATGGTATTTTAAAAACGGAACCCAATATTTCTCGAGAACTGGTGGGCCGATTCAGTCGAAACTTGGAACAGAGGTTTTCGACAGTATCGTTTTAGTATTTGCAGCAGAATTTTTGTTAAACGCCACAGTTCATTATTCATCGATTAAAAGGGGCGACTTTTTACCGGAAAATCACACACCTGTGTTTGTCCGCTATTTTGCGAAAAATAGATATTTTTAAAATCGGCCCCGACAAAAACCAGAATCTTTAAGTACTTCAAACTGTCCTAAAAAACAAAAACTGCCTAAAGGAAATTGCTATTACATATTCAACCCCTCAGTCTCAAATTAAATTTACACGATTGTCACCTTAAAGCAGGGTTGACTAACTGGTGACTCACGAGCCACCGGGGGCTCCTCCGCCTTGCTGCTACGCTGACCGGCCCCCCTCCGTACCGACCAAACTCTGACGATCGCAGTGGATTCTTCTTTCTTTCCTTCTCTTTTCGACTGCGATCGTCAGTGTCTGGTAGGAACGGAGGGGGCCGTTCAGCGTGACGGCAAGGCGGGGGTGCCCCCGGTGGCCCGTGAGCCACTCAGTTAGGGTGCGTTCCACTTGCGCCCAAATCGCCCGCAACGCCCGCGATTTTCATTAAGGTGGGTTCTCCTATACGCGACTGGACGCAACGTCAAGAATTTCAAAGTCGATTTTCTCGAAACTGAAGCGCGATATGAAAAAAAGTTACTCTTTCTTTTCGACTTATAACAAGTAAATAAGTCGAAAAAGAGGAATAAGATTTTTTGATATTGCGCTTCATTTTCAAGAAAATCGACTTCGAAAATCTTGACGTTGTGTCCAGTCGCGTATAGGAGAACCCACCTTAATGAAAATCGCGGGCGATTTGGGCGCAAGTGGAACGCACCCTTTGTCAACCCTGCCTTAAAGTATGCATGAAAAAATATTCTCAATTAAAGAAAAATTGTCCAAGTCCACCCCGGTTTTTCTAGTCGTAGGTGCGCGTCAATTAATGGCGCGGGAATCATCCGAACCCCCAGCGATGGCTAACCAGTTTCCGTTTACCCTCCGATTGATTTAATCTTACGTCGGTCGAGTAATTCGCGTTAAGCGATAGCATTTAGGTAGCGCTACGATTTACCCAAGTTCCTCGTCATTCCTGTAGCCGCCCTCCGCGCATAAACACGTACCCTCGCCCCGGCGAGGGGTGTGGACGACGGTTTACAGGGACGCCGAGGCGCAGCGACGAATGGAGTGATAAGGGTGGAAGAGGGAAAATTACATATCGAGCTCGCAGGACACGCCGGAGGGCCTCGTGCGCCGCCCTCCGCCGCCTTTCCCCTCCATCCAGCCCTTGTCCGCGAGGGGGGGGGAGAGGGGGTCCTGGCGTGCCCTCCAAACGGAATACTCGATCGCGATTAAACATACATAGGCACACCTCCGTCGTTCACCTTTAATTCCGCGAGCGCTCTGTCTTTTGCGAGCCGCCACCAACGGTGACGAGTAATTTCTGTCCCGCCTCCTGTTCCGCTTCTTCCTCAGCTTTTTCCTTCGCCACGTTCGCACGGGCCTGTCAATCGCGCCGTGTAATTTCGCGGTGTATTATGCCTCGCTGCCGACCCCCGACTAGAGCTCTTACTACCCGCCCGCCCGGGTACTCGAGTACCCGGTGAGACCCCGGGTAGAAAAAAATTACTCGGGTACCCGGGTACCCGTAGGATACCCGACTACCCGGGTACCCGTATAGACAAAAATTACCCGGCTACCCGGGTAGACAAAAATTACCCGTGTGTCCATGAGATACCCGAGTAACTGAAGTGTGATGAGATAGTTGAGAATTTCGATTTGACAGCCGATCGTTTTTCGACTTTCGATCATTTTCGGCTAACCTCAGTAATGAACGGAATATGCTGTCAATCGAAATTCTCAACTATCTCATCACACTTCAGTTACTCGGGTATCTCATGGACACACGGGTAATTTTTGTCTACCCGGGTATCCGAGTATTGCACGGGTACCCGGGTAGTCGGGTATCCTACGGGTAATTTTTTTCTACCCGGGGTCTCACCGGGTACTCGAGTACCCGGGCAAAAACAATAGCTCTACCCCCGACACCACCCCCGTCGCCGTCCTCCCTTCCCGGCGATCGTCTGACTGGATTCCCGCGACGATCTTCCTCGCGAGGTTTTAATTAGCCGCGATTGTCGATTAGCGCCCGATGTCTTCGCCCTTCACGTCGCGATAAATATCGCACCCTTTTCTCCCGATTTTACAAGCCTTCATTTCTCCCCCGCAGCCGAAGCAGCGGGCATTGACTTCGCTTCTTTCGTCGAGGCTACGGCGCGAGGCTCCGGGACGTCACGTAGCCCCGTGCTTCTTTTCAAAAAAAAAAAAAAAACGCCCTAAACATTTTCGAACGAAATTCAGCCGTCGCCGGGGGTGGATTGTAGGCTCCTATGTATATTTATTACGGTCGCAGCGAAGTCACAGAATCTCTCGGCGTACTTAAATCCGCTGAAAGCGAAGCTTTTGCCATTAGGAATACCCTTTTACTCGTCCGCTCCCTGCGAAATTCACCGCCACCCCCCACGGTTTCACTTTTCGCATTTCCAATACCAGCTTGTAATTCCATCGCGTCGTTTAAAAAAGGAGCGCGAATTGTTGCAGCGAAGAATGCTCGGAATTTTATGGAAATAAAGCCGGTAAAAATCGAGTCATCGGACGTGGGCGAAAAATTAATGACGGCTAATTTCAAAAGCGCTACCCCCCACAAAGGATTTTTATGCGAGTACTATTAACTATAATGCGGATAAAGAGCCTCGGAGTGTCAACTTACAAGGGAAGTTTGGCAACCCGGAGGATTCAGAAAATTATGAAACTCGGTGTGCAAGTAGAGTAGTTCATCCGTAACGCAACACTATTTTTCGTTGGTGGCATAATGCAATTTTTGGGGGTGAAATCACCCCTTGAAAATAATGCAGAATTTTCTTTTCCGTGGAATATCTCGGGAACGGTGAGAGATATCGAAGAGAAGTTTAAACAAAAATTGCGTCCTTTTTTTATATCTACAAAACCGCGTAAAAGTAATTATGGAATTAAGGATTGGTGGTGGGGGGTAACTTGAAAAGTATGGATTTTTCGAAAATTATCTTTATGCAATTTTGTAGATACAAAAGTAAGATGCAACATTTGTTTATACCATTTTTCGATATCTCTCACCGCTCTCGAGATATTCCACGGGAAAGAAAATTCTGCATTTTTTCAAGGGGTGATTTCACCCCCAAAAATTGCATTATGCCACCAACAAAAAATAGAGTTGCGTTACGGACGAACTACTCTACTTGCACACCGAGTTTCATAATTTTCTGAATTTCCGGGTTGCCGAACTTCCCTTGTTAGTGGGCGTCAGCATTTTCGAAATGGTAATTCAAAAAAATTTAATAAAATGCTCGACGTAAAAGTGGCGTATTTTTTTCAGCAGAGGAATAATAATAATTAAGTGGGAAATGTCGCAGTGACACAGTCGCGCCGGGGATGATAAATCGTTGAGTCGAGAGGTAGAAACTGCGAGGATCCTCGGTGACAATCGATTTCCCGCGGATTCGAATGGTACGCGCTCGAGGACAGAGGTGAGTGGGAATGCCAACTGGTCGGGGAAGGACTGCGAGGAGAGAAGTTTGCGCGGCGTGCCCAGGGAAAGGGATGCGACAAGGGAAACCCGGGGAAGAGAATTCGTGCAGAGGCGTAGAGCCGGGCGGTGGTGCACAGACGGAATTTTTGATGGGGAACGATCCGTTATTCACGGATCTCTCCGAGCCATTGTACATGCATACACGATCGCTGTGTTCGGTGGCTCTTGGTCGTCGAAGCAACCTGTCCTCTGGGGTTGATCGACGCTACCTTCGGTGTCGAGCGAAAAAGAAAACAACGCGCCCCGGCACAGGGGCAAACGGGAATCGCTAACGCGCTTCAGAACCCGGTCGCCGAGCTCATAATAGCGCCAGATCGGGGATTGAGCGCATCGGGCGGCTCGTTTAGGAATTCGGCCGGCTGTTCGCCGCTGCGCCAGGAATCTTTGTCGCCTTTTAGCTGCCGGTAAATTCGATTGATCGGTAGGTTTTCGCGCGTTTAAAATCCGCTTTTTCGCCAGCAGGCGCCTTTTAACGCGGAATCTGATCTTTCAGCGGTTCAGTTTGTCAGAGGCACGGGCGGGAGTCAAGTTCGTCAAAGACGCGAACAGGGATGGGCAAATATTGCTGTTCCATAGGTGACGCTTCGCTGGCCGCGCCGTTTTCTTTGCTTTTTATATCGTGTTCGAAGATTGAAGCGGGAGTTTCGTTGGAATTAGCGGGATCGTGGTTCTGAGGATTTTCATGCGCTTTATTATTTGGAAACTTTGCAGATGGAAATTACTTAAGGGTGGGTTCTCGTGTAACAGCTCCCGAAATTTGTGATTTTTTTTTTTTAAATTTATTGTTTATATTGCATTAGACTCTTTTGGGATGTAAGGAGGGGTCTTTAAACTTGCAGAGAATATTTATTTTATGTCGATGCTTCTTATTATTTATTAATTATTGTGGAATCTCTTCGACGATGTTGGCGTCAGATGTGTTGGCATCACTTAACACAGTCATCTGATTGCAAAGAGAAGAGAAATTTAATTTTAGTTTTTATTTATAATACTTTTCTCGTCGATATAAAGAATAATATGAAAAGTTTGTCTAATGAAAAAACTTACTTTCTCTTTCAAACGCTATGACTCTTTCAATTTTTCATTCATTTTCTTTAAAGTGGGCTAATACTAGCGGAAACTATTTAGCTTTAAGAAACTTATATTTATTCTGCAGTCAGGTGACTGTGATAGGTGCTACACACCCCGCCAACAGATTCCACAATATTTATTAATAAATAATAAAGCGGCTCGACATAAAAAAAATATTCTCTGCAAGTTTAAAGATGCCTACTTATATCTCAAAAGAGTTTAATCCAATATGACCAACAGTTTTTTAAAAAAAAATTCTTAAATATCAGTTACCTTTGAGGCTGTTAGACGAAAATCCTCCCTTAAATAGATTTCACCACTAGAAATGGTAGAATATTTTATATTATACCTCCTAAAGTTAGGGACAAAGTTTTATGCTAATTAAATCCATGTTGTAAATTAATGCATTTTGCAACATGAAAAATATAATTTTCTGTTTTATCTTCCACTGCTGGAGCGATTAGTGTCTTTTATTGGTCATAGGCACCAAGAATGTTTACAGCACCGTATTTAGAATTATGCATTCCGAATATTTGAAATACTTCTCTGCATCCCAATTGAATTTAATTTGAAACATAGGTACATTACTTAAAAGTCTTTCAATAGTCAGTACAATCCTATAACATAAAAGGTAGTCGAACTCGTCTTATTCTACACGTCTTTTTCCTGACAGAAAAGTGAAGAGAAATCTTAAGCACGTTCTTAAGCACGTTCATCTTACACATGTTTTTCGTTAGACCGGCTTACAACAAATCTGGACGCCTTAAAGATGTACAAGACAGTACTTCTTGAAGATGTTTAAAAAATATGTCTTTAAGGCGTCTTAAGAGAAAAATAAATGTAACATTTATAAATTTCAATATTAGAAGCTAAAAATCTACAGAGTTGTTGTTGTTCAGATATAATATTTTGAGAGAGAAAATAGTTTGTAAGTCGGCTTTGGAAAAAAGGTATTTATTTTACATATACGTAGAAGCTAGGCTACTTCGGTAATTGAAAAAATAGAGATATTCCACTAACATCCACGATATTCGCGTAGAAACTACGTATTGGAAAAGGAACAGAGCGTCAAAATCAGCTTATTGGTGGCTCACACCCACAGTGCCAACGAAGGGTTAATTCATTAAATGCCAACTATCTAAACCTCTTCTAAACCTCTTTTAAAGACCTGCACTGGACTAAAGTGCTGTGGTATTACCAGTGGCGGATTTAAGAAAAAAGACCCAGGTGGCAAACGTTCTGAGGGGCCCATTTTGGGGGGAAATTCAACAGGCAGTTTACTAAAAACGGGCCAAGTGTAGTATTACAGAAAAAAGATATAATGTTTGGTTAAAATCTTATTTTTTTATGATTGGGCCCTATGGGGGCCTTCTGGGCAGGGGCCCATTTTTCGGAAAAATGAAGAGGTAGTTTACTAAAAACGGGCCAAGTGTAGTAGTTCGAAAAGAATGTAGTGTTTGGATACCTATACCTAATCATAATTTTTTTTGCTCATGGGGCCTTTCAGGGGCCTTCTGAGCAGGGGCCCATTTTTCGAAAAAATGCAGAGGTAGTTTACTAAAAACGGGCCAAGTGTAGTAGTTCGAAACAAAATGTAGTGTTTGGATACCTATACCAAATCATAATCTTTTTTGCTCATGGGGCCTTTCAGGGGCCTTCTGAGCAGGGGCCCATTTTTCGGAAAAAATGCAGAGGTAGTTTACTAAAAACGGGCCAAGTGTAGTAGTTCGAAACAAAATGTAGTGTTTGGATACCTATACCTAATCATAATCTTTTTTGCTCATGGGGCCTTTCAGGGGCCTTCTGAGCAGGGGCCCATTTTTCGGAAAAAATGCAGAGGTAGTTTACTAAAAACGGGCCAAGTGTAGTAGTTCGAAACAAAATGTAGTGTTTGGATACCTATACCTAATCATAATCTTTTTTGCTCATGGGGCCTTTCAGGGGCCTTCTGAGCAGGGGCCCATTTTTCGGAAAAATGCAGAGGTAGTTTACTAAAAACGGGCCAAGTGTAGTAGTTCGAAAAAAATGTAGTGTTTGGATACCTATACCTAATCATAATCTTTTTTGCTCATGGGGCCTTTCAGGGGCCTTCTGAGCAGGGGCCCATTTTTCGGAAAAATGAAGAGGTAGTTTACTAAAAACGGGCCAAGTGTAGTAGTTCGAAAAGAATGTAGTGTTTGGATACCTATACCTAATCATAATCTTTTTTGCTCATGGGGCCTTCTGGGCAGGGGCCCATTTTTCGGAAAAATGCAGAGGTAGTTTACTAAAAACGGGCCAAGTGTAGTAGTTCGAAAAAAATGTAGTGTTTGGATACCTATACCTAATCATAATCTTTTTTGCTCATGGGGCCTTTCAGGGGCCTTCTGAGCAGGGGCCCATTTTTCGGAAAAATGAAGAGGTAGTTTACTAAAAACGGGCCAAGTGTAGTAGTTCGAAACAAAATGTAG
The DNA here is from genome assembly GCA_963932275.1 of Andrena praecox. Classification (NCBI taxonomy): domain Eukaryota; kingdom Metazoa; phylum Arthropoda; class Insecta; order Hymenoptera; family Andrenidae; genus Andrena; species Andrena praecox. Next base: position 10,944,482 of record OZ010729.1, read on the forward strand.
TGTTTGGATACCTATACCTAATCATAATCTTTTTTGCTCATGGGGCCTTGCCGGGGCCTTCTGTGCAGGGGCCTAGGCGGCAACTGCTCATCAGCCGCCCTGCTAAACCCGCCACTGGGTATTACCTAATTAAAACGTTCCAAAGACTTACTGATTTCTAATCTTTGGAAACCTTCCGAAAATTCATGGGCAATTCTAAAGTGTCCTGAATGTAACAGGTAGAACTGACGTTTATAGATAAACAACAATTTCACAAACTGCCAATTCCAGTGCACAACGACACACTCTTCCACCAAAACGAAGGACCACGAAGCCGTGCACTAGGTGTTCCTAATCAATATTTCACGGCGCGCTTTATTTTCGCGGACTCGAATCCCAAGCATGTAAATGACCGAAATCGAGGAGAACGGCTGATTCGGTTGCAGCGACGGAACGGCAACAGAAGAGAGATTTACGGCGCGGTTATCGGCTTCCTCGATCGTGGGCGACGCAGAACGGAGAAGAAGACCGGCTCGGTCGAGGCTGCGAGCCACCGTGGCTTTTCTGGAAATCCTCGAAGTATCCTACGTGGAATTTGTAACGTCGCGAAAGAAGCAGCCGGGGAACACTCGGCCGCGTAGTGGCACACGGGGGACGCGAAGGAATGGCGCTGGGGAGCGGTGTTCGTAGAATATTAATAACGATCGGTCGCCTATCTGCGAGAGCGCAGAGGCAAAGGCGGCTCTGGCGTACGCACGCTAATCGTCTTTCACCCGACTTCGAAGATCGCGATCACGGCGCATGATTATTTCGACGGGCGCCCGTATTTTCGTCCACGCTCCGCTGGCGCAGAATTCGGCCCGGCCGGAGGGGTGGTCCTTGTTGCGAGCCACCTTTTACCACCCCGCGCGCGCGCGCGCTCATTTGCGCGGAATGCGCAGAATCATTTGGTCAGCGCCCCGAGCGATGTATGGTACTTCGCAGCTTTTTCGAATTTTTCGCCCGGCATCGGGGTTTATTTTATGCTAGGTTAATGCCAACCCGATGAAAATAATACGCCGGCACCGCCTCCTAATGCAATTACGCGTACGCACGAGTGTGCCTCGCGTTTTATCAAACTGAAAACCCGCGGCGCACGGCGGGCATGTGGAAATGCCACTTCATAACACAACTACATCGCTGTGGAATTAATTGCATCCAGCAGAGTAACAAGTTTGCATCCGCGCGCCACGTACGCGTAACATCGATTGTGTTTCAAGCAGAGACTCCAAGGAGACGAATGTTGAATGAAAATGGAGCGCTCCGAATTTATAGGAGAATTTTTGGTTTTATATTTCTGGAGGTCCATTTCGGTGATCCGTAGATGCTCATGCGTCGTCGGAATTGTAATTACAATTTTAAGTAATTATTCGTGCTTTATTTTACTGGGTGCAGTTATGATGTGGAATAAGTGCTTAATGGATTATCAGCTTCAATGTCGTTTAAAAGTTGGCACAGGGAATGGATTCCATAGTGCGAGGCTCACGCGATCCCCATGTTTATTATTGTGCCCTTTCGTTCCAACCAGTTCTTGGAATTGTTTAGAATCGTGCTTTAAATTTATGAAAGACATAGTCGGATTCCCGTTTTTGGCACGTTAAGCGGTGACAGGCCTAGGGCGAGCGACTTGCAATTCAGAACGATAGTGAGATTGTCTAAAATTCCCATAAGTAGTTGTTTGAGGATTTGTAAATGAAAATTAGTAAATGCGATTTAACTAGTTGGGCAAAATCTTTTACCTGAATAAAAATTTTGAATAACGAATGAAAGATACAAAATAATTCATTCTTATTCGAGGCTCGAATAATCCTGGTTATCTTTATTCAGCGAGCAACGAATAAATAAGTTTATTTGATGAGAATGTATTTGACGAATAAAGATAATCTATTTATTCCAAGCATGTCGTGCGAACCGTTTGTCGCCATCGCCCTTAGTTTTCGAGAAATTCGATTTTGAAAAAAAAAAATGCAAATTTTCAACTTTGAACATTATTTGTGTTCAAACAGTAATAGTTATTCGGTTGCTTGTTCGGTCCAATTATTCTCTGAACCCTCGCGAACACAACGATATAAGTTATTATTGAACTATAAACATTTAAATATGTTTAAAGAACGGTCCAACGGAAAAGGACACCCGAAATGCACCAATTTTTGCAGATATCTTTCTATATATTTCAGAAACTAAGGGTCTAGGAGAAAATCTGACTACCCCACGCGATGCAGCAGACATTTTTCCTTCGGAAACCATCAACAGAAGTGGTAAAACACCTTTTGTTTTCAATACAGAAAGGAAAGAGTTTTGCAAAACGTGCGGCGCCGACAGTGGTAGTCACAGAATCGCGTAAAGGCGGGACAGTATGCATCTGTTTCTCTCTTGCACTAGAGGGGGCGCTGCCGGTCGCTGCGACCTGTCGCAGCTTGGAGATCCCGCCTTAACGCGCGTGACTACCACCGTCCGCGCCGCACGTTTCGCCAAACTCTTTCGTTTCTGTATTGAAAACAAATGGTGTTTTACCACTTCTGCTGATGGTTTCCGAAGGAAAAATGTCTGCTGCATCGCGTGGAGCAGTCAGATTTTCTCCTAGACCCTTAGTTTTTGAAATATATAGAAATATATCTGCAAAAATCCGTGCATTTCGGGTGTCCTTTTCCCTTTTTTGTCAAAATCGAATTTCTCGAAAACTGAGGCTGATGGCGACAAACGTTTTCAGCGCACAAAAATCTATAAGAAGCGGCTATTGAATGTTACCGAACAGAAAAAAAAAATTAAATTTTGTTGGACAGTGTAACTTTCGGCGGCGTGTTTATTCGAGCCGCCGAGTGCCGAACGCAGAGGACCTGCGACTTGCACTATCGTCCAGTAGGAAAAATTTCAATTCTCATACTTTTCATTCCACCTTGTTTTCCCGGCGTGAAGAGGCCCAACCACGACACAATTCGGGCGATAATGATGGAAATTACGTAAAAATTTTTTGCTTGATTTGGTGTGCAAGTAAAAATACGGGCATATTCACAGGCTCTCGAGCAATCGAACCGAGTTCAGCTCGGCTCGTAAACTCCAGCTGCTGGCATATCCCTAATATAAATTGTGTGAGGAGCGTAACTGCTCACACCAGTTTCATGAAGATAGAATTCCGCCGAGACAACCTTTTTGGCAACGGGCAACACGCGAGATCGTTGCAACTTTTTTTCGCATGCAACACGTCACCCGTCCCACGGGTTGCATGCGACATGTTGCCTCGAGTGTTGCCTCAGCGGAGAATCGCACCTTGTTGCTCGCACCGTCCAGCTACGTCTCACGTTACACTCATCCGCGTTATTAATTAGCGACTGGCGATGCAGAAGATTAACTCCTTTACGGTCAAACAATCGCGCGGAACAGGTAGAACGGGATCGTTTTTGAAAAGCGAACCGTTCCGAAAGTGTGCAGGTGTCACGTAAGCTTGCGCTGAAACTGGTCGGGGGGGGCCGATTACGTCGCATTCCTCGTTATTTATCGGAAGCATCGTTAATGCGCGGCATGAAATGCTCGGCGCGGGCTCCCGATCATCGGCCGATTGCATTGACATGCACCTCCAGGGGCGAGAGCGCGCGCTTGATCCGAGAAACGAGGAGTCCCGGGAAAAAGTCGAACTTCTCCTAAAGGTGCGTCTTAAAATTCTCACGGCGGATCTAGCTCGGGTCCGCGGTCGAGGAAGTGGAAGAGAGCCGCTCGCCAGCGGCTGAAAGAAAAGCAGCAGATTATACGGCCGGCAAGCGTGTACCGGTTTTACGCGCGCGCATGCACGCACGCTCGCGACGCGACCGCGATCTCGGCGTAATCCGGCGTCGAACGGAAAGAAAATCGAATTACGCGGCTGCTTCTCGGTTTCCGTTCGGCAAAGATAGAGAGAGAGCGAGAGAGAGGGAGAGAGAGAGAGAGAGAGAGGGGGGGGGGCAGAGAGGAAAAAAGCAAACGATGCTCAGCATTGAGCGCACGGGTTCCGCCGTAATGATACGCCTTAACTTGATATTGGGTTCTGCGGCAGGCGTCGTGTTTTTCCTGCTCGTGCGGCTACTTGCAGTTCGGGTTCGATGGAACTTTCTGTGGAAATTCTTTCTTAACCCTTCGATTGTCAGCCAGGCCACTGAAATATCATCCCGAGCAGTGGCGGACTTAACGGGGCGGCTGATGAGCAGTTGCCGCCTGGGCCTCTGCGCAGAAGGCCCACGCGGGGCCCCATCACCAAAAGAAATTCTGATTAGGTATAGGAATTCAAAGCCTTATATTATTTTTGTACTATCACACTTGGCCCGCTTTTAGTAAACTACCTCTTCATTTTTCCGAAAAATGGGCCCCTGCCCAGAAGGCCCCGGCAGGGCCCCATCACCAAAAAAATTTGTGATTAGGTATAGGAATTCAAAGCCTACATTAATTTCGCACTACTACACTTGGCCCGCTTTTAGTAAACTACCCTTTCATTTTCCTGAAAAATGGGCCCTGTCCATAAGGCCCCCCAAGTGCCCTATCTTAAAAAGAATATGATTTTAACCAAAAACTATATTTTTTTTCTGTACCACTACACTTATCACGCTTTTAGTGAACTACTCATTTCCCCCAAAAAATGGGCCCCTCGGAGCGTTTGCCACCTGGGCCTTTTTTCTTAAATCCGCCACTGATCCCATAGCCTGGCAGACCTTCCGTGCGTTCGGCTGCCTGTGGGAAGTATTGCGGGGGATTGTATCTGCGTTTGAAGTTGGTGGGTTTAAATTGATCAAAAAGTCACCGAGCTTAGAGAAGAAAGTATGCAGGTACATAAAGCGAATATTCAGGGTGCAGGTATGGCAATACTTTTTATGCTTTCGGAGGATTATCTCGGGTTAAGACGCCGCAGCGTGACAGTTAATTTCAGCAACGAGCTTTTGGCTTGTCGAAGTACTTGCTTGCTGCGTTATTAATAAAGGTGTTGATGGAGTGCTCGCAAGTTCTTATATTTTTGTTGCGATCCGTTCTTCAGAAAGGGGACTCTGTGTAGAGTATCGAAAATGAATGGCAGCAGAAAGTTTTATGGATATTTTATTCGCACAGGGGAGAATTATTTGTTACGCGTTTATTGATACACAGGCGGGTCATCTTTTCGCTCGTTTAATCGCTTTAACTTCTGTGATAGATCTAGTTTTTTACTTCAACATTTCGAGTTGCGTGGCGTGTTTTCACGTCGATATTTTCTGGAAAGCATCGAAAGTATTGTCCTAGAGGCCCCGAATGTCTGCTTCGATGAAAGCAAGTCGAGCTCGGAGTTCGCTTTGTGCCTCGCCCAGCTTCATTCGCTCAGTACACGCGCCTGGGATGAGCCGCCTACTAAAGAAAATTTAACTCTTCTGTTAGATCCCCGTGAGAGTATCCATGAATGGGCAAGGAGCCTCCAGTGAAAATGAATCCAAATACCTACTGTTTTTGTAATTCAAATCACTTCGGAATTTCGTGGAGAGTACAGTGCGAGCGATGTTGAATTTGGACTCATTTTCATCAGTAGAATCTCGCCGACCTGTTGCTAACACCATCGTGAAGATCTAATAGAAAATTTTGATTAGCATGATACATCGCAGACTGGTGAGCGAGCAAAAAGTCTCGCCGCGCCAAAGTACAAAGTAAGTTTCGAAGCTCGCGTTGTTTTGCGAATAAGAATTTGGAGACTCAATACTTTTGTTGCTTTCCATGGAATACCTACGTGAAAACATCTTCAACACCTTTCTCGGAGAAGCCCAGAGTGTAAAAAGATCGCAAGATGATAAGTGCTTCACAAAACCTTTTCCCTTAAATTTTACAAGCGGGCTAGTGGAGCTTTACTGTGTCCGAGAAATCACAGATGTAATGATTTAAAGTCAGAGTTGCCACGACAGTAAATTTAAAAATTTAGTAATTTACAAAAAGCTAAGCTTATTGCTGGTCAATCGGGGGAAGAAGATTATAGCAAAGTGCAAGGCTTTACTGACGGTATACCGTTAAGTCTCAAGTACTCGGATACTCACAAAAACATAAAACACCGATCGCGCATCCACCGCCACAGGGAGTGTCTCGTGATTAAACTACTAGCTCCGCCATTTAGGTACGTTTCTCGGGCAATAACAAGCCGGTAGAAACGGATGAAAATGCGCGAACGGACCTCCTCTTCCTCCCTCTTCCTACCCCCTCGTCCCTCTTCCTCCCTCAGTCTTCCTTCGTTGCGCACTTCCAACCTATTCCGCGCCAAGGGCGGACATTGGAAGAACTTTTCTACCCTCATAATGATTGAACGTGTGAGCTGGGTCCCCTCGGCTTACATCATTATGAAACTTTTCATCCATTTACGTCACGATGTATTGCCATCGACTACCAGCGTACATTCTTCCAGCCGCACCAAACTTATCCTCCGACACCCCCGCGGTACAGGGCGGCGAATTATTTTGACTGGCGAATTCCCTTCGAATCGTGATACGAAATACGGCTGCAAGGCGGCTATCGCGTTCTGTCAACGAAGCGCGACATAAACGCGTACTACGTAAGCGCATGCATCGTTGAAGACTGTACGTTACTCGCAACACGGCGTGTTTTTAAGGGTGTGTCGGACGTACAATATTAGACAGAAGTATATGAAATTTGGAATACTTGAATATCTTCGTCTTACGCATAGTAAATCTAGACGCAAGGAACTCGAACATTTGGGGTCTTATTTTTATTCCTAGAAAGGTATTTTTCACGTTACAAATGCTTTTTCAAGCATTATTTGCTGAACTTCTGACAGTGAAAATGTCCCGAATTCACAAGTTTCTCAAGTGTAGTAGGCTCGCATCGCGGCAGACACGGCGTTGCCAGACAAGCGCTGCAAGGCACGGCGTTGCCAGAGAAGTGTTGCTAGGCGGTTAGCCGGGAGAACTGCGCCGGCCGAGGCAGTCTGCGTCAAGCCGAGTAGCTAGATTATATGTACACCTCTTTTGTAACGAACTCAGAATATATATATATCTATTACACTTTTCCCAAACACAAGTGATAATTTATTTCTTTAAAACGGTGTAGTGAAAACAATTGAAACTCGGCAGATATTTTCATCTATCCATATCATTGAGCTATAAGAATACCTGGAGAGAGAACAGCAATGGGAAGAAGTAGAGGCGACAGCGGTCAGAGAAAAATAGAAGATTACGGGTGAACCTATCCTTCTTCTTCCTATCAAGGTCTAAACACACTTGTCAGTTCCGTGTCAGTTCCGTGTCAGTGCGCCATTGGTAAGAAGAAGAGGGGCGTAGAGGGTCTCTTCTTCTTACCACTGGCACGCCGGAACGGAACTGACACGGAACGGATATGTGTGCGCAGATCTTTATCCCTCTCACTCTGTACTATCATGTAGTAAATGTGCTATGTTCATTGAGCTCAATGAACATAGCACATTCCCTCTTTTTCTCTGACCGGCCGCCATTGCTCTGTTCCCTCTCCAGGTATTCTTATAGCTCAATGATCCATATACTACATGTACAAAAGATTGAAAACATCGGTACCATTTCTTCAACATTTTTTCAGCTGTTTCATCTGTCAAGATCGTCACTTTCCATAAGAGTGTCTGTAAAATCAGTGAAAATTAAAATCGTTATAACTCAGCAACCGTTTAGTGAATTCGTTTCAAAATTTTGGAGCACGCCGGGAAGATTAACAGGAACAATCTCACAAATTTTCATCAACTTGGTACCATTTTGAAGATAGGTCCGATAATTATCGGCAATTAATTAATGTATACCTATTTCTACCAAACCAGTCAAAATGACTGGTTATTTATAAAATGTGTCACACAAGGAAAATAAACCTTCATTCGTATTTTTTTCATTCTTATATTGTTAAAAAATATACATAATATTATACACATTTATACTACTTAGAAATACACTTTTCTCATACATAAAAATGTTAAATTTATTATCAGTGAATACAGCTCTTGCAAATGGAGGTAGGGACCTTGTTGTAGGTATGTACATTTCCCGCAAACATATTTCTTGCATCTATCGCAAGTATTATTCGTTTCTATTATTTCTGCAATATCCAATTCGACACCATTTACGTTTATTCGAATCCTGTGTCGTATTTGCCGACATTCTAACGAAAAAATAAAATGTCAAAATGACTGGTTGCAGTATATCCAGGTATAGTATATAGGGTAAATCCGGTACACGCGGTCGACCTAATATAAAATGGCTATTAAAACTAATATAGATATTACTTATTTTATCAGAACAACCCTAATATGTTCAGAATTTTATGCCTATTCAGAAAAACTGGTCGATATTTGCTTTAAGACAATATTTACTGTAAATCGGGTTGAAAACTGAAGTCATGACATCTGACCACCTCCTCCGAGGTGCCGGGAGAAATGGTTATCGTCATTGGCAGAGACCACTCACATAATTATTCTTGGAAAATTAACAAAGGATAAAGCAAAATTATTTATGAGTGAATACAACTACGGATTCATTGATATTTAATTTGTTTACGCTAAACAAGTAAAGAACACATCAAAGAAAAAGTGAATTACCTACTGGCGATTAGCAAGGCAAATGAATACAAAAGTGAATAAATAAACTAAATAAACAAAAATAATAAACTAATAATAAAAAATAAAAAAATAAAGAAAAATAATAAAAAAATCATAACTCGACCATCTCACCTTTCTGCAGCGAGACATGGTCTTTTCGTTAGCTTTGAGAGGAAGAGTTAATATGGCCAAATACTTTGACTGCATTGTCTCTCAATGTCTCTACTATCTTATTATTCCAAACATTAAAGGAAAATAAACTTAGAAGTATATTTTAAATACGATTCTGTACAACCGCTGTTTGACAAAAGAGGTTAAATGTAACATCAGTTTACCTTTTATAGCCTATAAATCCAGAAAACCACAGAAGGAAGCAAAATAACGCTATTCATTAAACTATTTGGCTTCTAGAGAAGTAATTGGTCTGCACTTTAATGCATTTTTACATATAGACTCTGAAATATAGCGACACGACCAACTCTCCGGCCCGACCGCGTCTCCCGGATTTACCCTATGTAACTTTGAAGAGGGTGGGTGAGGGGGGAAGTCAAATTGATAAAGAGTAATTTTAAATTTTAAAACCAGTCATTTTCACTGGTTCGGTAGTTCGGTAGCAGCGTTGCCAGGAAATGGCTTCCTGCAAACTATTCGTAGTGGAGGGGGAACACTTACGAACCCACTTCCCGGCAACGCTGTAAAGCAGCAACGCACCCGTGTCAGTGTGCAAGCTTGCCTATGCCGTTTACTGAGACACTAACCGTACAATAGGTACTAGATTTGTTTCGTATATTTTTGTACGCTTTGTGGTCAAGCGGTGGAAGAACAGCTATGCATATAATCACTCATTATCTAAATATTCCAGTTACCTCAGCGTTCCCATAATTCTTCCTTTCCCACTTACAGACTCACACATATTAGTACATTCTTTTTAAATAAGTGGATCCACAATTTCAATGGGTTTCTAAAATACACTGTTGCTCATACTATAAAACGTTCGAAATTTTCAGTCCCCGTCTGCAAAGTCTCTAGGAGCATAAAACAATCTCCTAATTGCCGTTCTCATTTGTACGTTAGGTTAGATTAGGTTAGGTTAGGTTAGGTTAGGTTAGGTTAGGTTTTTTATTCATTCCCTGTACTTTTTACAAAAGAATCGGCGTTCCAAGACACAGTCTCATATTCCCCAGCGAACAAATGGATAACCCTGCATTCATTTAAATATGAAGATGAACCTTTCTCGCCTCCCTCGCTCCAGGCATCTCAACCGAAGTTGCTACGCCTCACCTTCTACGCGCTTACAGTGCGCTTCGCGTACAGACATCTGTCAGCGTACGCGAGTTGTCGCTGCCAATCGAATCTTGCACACATCTACAACGACACGCTTCTTCGGACAGAAGGCCCACGCTTCGCGGTTACGCGCCCGAATGCACAGAGGCCCGCTCGCGCACAAAGATGCTCGTACGTGGGTACAAGGTTAGAGGTGACCGTGCCCCGCGACACGAGAAGCCTCATTATTTTCTAATGCACTTGTTCATTGACCAATGGCGGGAAGTGCGCCTCCCACATCGAGCCCGGAGGCCTCTATGCCCGTATGCCTCTACGCCTCTTCCTAGTGTTAACCGGGGCCGGAACAATTTAATGATCGGCTCCCGTTTCCCTCCACCGCTCTGTCTGAGATTATTACGACGCCGCGCTTCGCGACGATTTTCCCTCCGGCCTCAAGCAGCCTTCCACTCTCCCCGGACGTGTCAGGTTTTTCGCGCAGGCGACCAGCAGAAAAATGTCCGCCCGCGTTCTCGAGCACCGCTCGAGCACCGGGGAGGATGCGAGAACCGGAGACGAAATGCTTAGCCGGGGCCGGGCTCTCTCTCTCGTTCTCGAATCGCACGGATCGAGAAACGCAGGCCCCCTTACCTGCGCATCATTTCATTCGAATAGCCGAGACGAGCACCCCCGGTCTATCGACCGGAACGAGCGAGCCGGCGTTTCCCTTCCCTTCGTTTCGGGAATAAATCACCGCGATTACCGAGGAATCCGGGATTTTTCCCGCTGGTCGGCTTTCTGAGATTTTTTTCCTACTCCGCGCGGGGTAACGAGAGACGCGAAAGGCTTCTCTCCCGCGCGTTGTTTGATTTTCTTATTTCTCTGGCCGCGCTGCCGTTCGGATTATGGTCGGTGCGCTGTGGGACGCTTCCGCGAGACTCGGGGAGTCGTTTCATTTTTCCTTGGCAGAGTAGCGCCCTTCGCTCGGGGAGGAGCTGATCGGAGCAAATTTCGCCCGTAACTGGCTCTCTCGTGTCGGTTTGCAAAAACGTATTTAGCTGTTAGATTGTTAGTCGAGACGAATGTGGTTATTGAACTTTACGGGATTGGCATGGTGGAAGTTGATTTTGAAAACCTGAGGCTTAAGCTGTAAGGTGATCGTCTTTTTTACAACGCTTTTTCAACATTTTTCACTTATACCACTCTTGCTCTAGTGGGATTAATTGTTGTAGTGATCACTGTGCTGTAGCAGTTGCATTTCTTTGGAACTCTTTAGATCCCGAAGGGAAATATATTAATTTGTTAGGAAGGGAACGACAATCACCATTTCTGTTCCTCTGAATTAAGGGGACTGCTTAGTATTTTTTGCGAATTAATTACAAGGAGATGAAGGCAAGCACAGACTTTTCCTTTTGTATAATGTTTATTACTATCACGTGGGGTAAAAGGATAATTTCTTTTTATTCGTATCTGTTTTATAAATGGCACCACGCGAGGTTGATTATACAGTGTTTTAGAAAAAGTATCTTTGGTTTTGTACTGGCATTGACGTTAAAAATAAAGAAACGACGGTTTCCTTGGAATATGTTTCTACTAAAACTTGTAATTTCGGCACAACCCTCTGAGAAAATAATGGAGCCAAAGTTATTAAGGGGTAACACCACTCGAGAGGCAGAAAAAAATACCTAAATTTGACAATTTATTTTGGGAGTATGACAAACGGAATAGAATTTCTTTTCTGAGGGTTTATTCAACACATATTGAAGTACGAAAAACAATTTTTTTATTGTCATTTTCATACAAAATGGCGGCGACAGAGCCCGTCGTCGAAACCACTTCTTTCAAACTGGGAGGACGGATTTCTCGGAGACTATTGCATGGATCGATTTGAAATTTTTACAGTAGCTTCACAACAATATTCTCTTTGGAAGTACGTAGCCGTTTTTTGATCGAATGTAAACTTTTTCTTTTATAAACAATTTAATGCTCATTTTTAGGGCAAAAAATCGATTCATTCCTTAAAAAGTGCACCGCGTCCACAAAAATTGATAAAAAAAAAAATCCTACGTACTTCCAAAGCCAATTGTATATAGATTATAAATTTTTTGGGTATTTTGTTCCACGACTCATACATGCCGAGAAATCCGTCCTCCCGTGGCGGTGTTTAAACAAAAAAACTGTTTTCGACGACGGGCTCTATCGCCACCATTTTGTATAAAAATGACAATTAAAAAATTGTTTTTCGTACTTCAATATGTATTAAATAAACCCCCCGAAAAGAAATTCTATTCCGTTTGTCATACTCCCAAAATAAATTGTCAAATTTAGGTCTTTTTTGTGCCTCTCGAGTGGTGTTACCCCTTAAAGTAGCGTCCAGGAGAAGGCGATTTTTACGATAAATGTCCATTTTCGGGGTGCACAGATATCTATTTTTTATCCCGGAAACTAGAGTTTGTAAACTTTAATGTCGAGGTTCAGTGCACAGAGGAATATATGTTGAACATGCTGCAAAAATTTCAAGTCGATCCGAACCTCCGTGCTTTTGCAATCACTGCGAAAATCACAAAAAAAAAACTGTATCGCCGTCATCTATACATATATCTCATGAAAAAATATTTTTTTTACAGTTCATATTATTGATAAATATTACCCAAAAGTGCTCGTCGCAATTTGTATTCATTCCCTTGTAATTAATCCCCACCAAAAGTCACATTTTCACCAAATCGGACTGCCTAGTCCCCTTAACAGACAGAAAATAGAGAAAGTGTTTCAGGCGTGTGGTGATATCAATTTATAAATCTTAATATATAAAGCAGAAAGTGTTTGCGTAATATTTTTCAACCTGATCTTCAATTTGAGTAGCCTAAAAAAGCGATGTCTCGTCGCACACACGAAACCGAGTTACATGAATTATATAAATCTTTAAAAAAGATTAATACCTAAAAAAGTGCGATGTAAAAAAAAAAATTACGCATGGGATGGGAAAGGGGTTGGAATATAAAGTCTCACGGATTCTTATACTCGGAGAGAGAGGGTGTAAGAAATCGCCGAAATTACCCTTAAAGTGCCGCCCCTTGTGTTGTAGTTGCACTGGTAATCTTCATTTCGCAAACAACGCTTTTATTTCGGCAGGTAGGCATATCCGGAAACCCTGGCTATACCGATGTAGGAGACCCAGGGGATCATCAGCCGCGTTAGATGTTTTAATTTTTAATAGATCGAGCTCCCCTCGCTCGAGGGTCTCGACGGCCACAAAACACCGGCCTGTTAGCATTCCGTTAAGCCATTAAATGGCAACGCTCCTTCGGTCTCGTTCGGCTGGCTGGCTCATTCGCGGAAAGGCACATTGTTCGATCAAAACGAACGAGCGGTTGCGCTGCGGACGGACTTAAGTTAGCAGCACGACAGACAGCGGATGGAATAATGACCCGCGTCCCCCAAATGACGCGAGATGCATATTTAATGGCTCACCTACCTACCCGCCGTCTTATTATTCCTGTTTGTGCATGCGGCGGCCGGTGGGCCTGGAACGCGTGTGCGTGGAGCGCTCGTGGGGCTTGTAGAACGGCTAACGAAACGACGGAAATAGAGAGAAGGAGGCGGATAGAAAACGTGGTCGTTGAATGTCATCGCCGTCTCGGTGGAAACTATACGGTGGACGCGCGACCTAGAGCAGAAAATAAAACAGCCAGAGCCGACCGCCGGAGGGAATTTGATATCGCGCTGGGGATCATTATCGTCTCGCTACTCGCGTCTGGCAGGAGATATGGGAAATATCGCCAAACGAGCGCCTCTGTAAACAGCGCTCGTGATAGGATGGAGGCTGTTTACCATTCCTGAATGCGATCAACTTTTCACCAGGCTTGAAATGCTTCCCAAGAAGAGCTGACCTAGATAAATAGCTCACGTTCATAAACGTGTATGCTGACGTTTTCAACCTTCAACCCTTTCGCCTCTCTCCCTTTTTTTTTTTTTTTTTTGCAAGTTGCTTGCCGTCCACGCGTGGCATCTACAGAGATTTTGGTATTGTTTTTACAATAAAATTACTTTGTGATTCTTTAAATTTGACACAGTCTAGATGCTTGTAAAATCGTTTCACAGGTTCAAGGTGGGCAGTGGTGGGTGTAATATTTCATAAACTCTAAAGGAGGCTTTAGTAAACACATACCTCAAGTGGTGGGTGTATATTAGGGTGGTCGCAAGACATAGGGGGATTTTTTTTTTCGACGTATCTTCGACGGCAACCCCCAAAAAGTTGCCAATTGGTGTAAAAATAAGATTGTCAAAGTTTCAGCTCGATCGAATAACGTTAAGACCTGCCTCATCAGCCCTAAAGTTGTAAAAACCCCGATTTTTTTAGAAAAATAGCTGTTTTTAAAACTTTAGGGCTGATGAGGCAGGTCTTAACGTTATTCGATCGAGCTGAAACTTCGACAATCTTATTTTTACACCAATTGGCAACTTTTTGGGGGTTGCCGTCGAAGATACGTCGAAAAAAAAAAATCCCCCTATGTCTTGCGACCACCCTAGTGTATATTAGGGTGGCTATTATTTTCGACTCCTGAATTTTACTCGCGGCACCCCCCCGGAATAGTTGCAAATAATAATAAAAAAAATCTGTGTGAAGTTTGAGCCCGATCAGGTAACGGGAAAAGGTGCCCCTGGGACTTTGAACATTTAAATAATTATTTAACAGCTCGGAAAGTCGATTTTATATAATATCCTCCAAGTTGTTGATTACATAAAGAAATATGTCAAACAAAAGTTGTAGATCCAGCCAAGGAGCATCTTTTATGTTGTATTACTTTTTCTCGTGCGACAAACGGTTTTCGAGAAAAGTCCGAAAAACTAAGAAAAAACCTTTTTATTCTTCAAATTTTGAAAGTTTAAATCCTTCTCGAACACTTTTTATTTATGATGGCGCAGAAAAGAATAGTAATTTACAAGGAGATAAAAAAAAATGTTTTCCATATTTTCAGTTTTCGATGTGTCACGAATGTTTCCTGAAAATTAAGGACCGAAATTCGAAAAAAATTTACGAAGACAATTTGCAAGAATCCATTTGGCAGCTCGAGCTTCGAAGATATTCACGCGTCGTTTTTGTGTGCTTTTTAACATCTTCCATGATAGATACGAGGTTGCTGCCGTTTCTTTTGTCGCTAAACACGATATTATAAACTTTAAGTTGATTCTGCAATGTGTAATTCATTTTCAGGTTAAATTGACGTGATCCGATTGCTCTTAACGAGAGCTTTCCAACGACGTGTAGCAATCATGACAGACACTCTCTGGTCACAAATCACTGTGCTGACTTATCATTGCCCTTTCATGTTGCTTCTGTGCAACATGTACAGGCACGCACGCGCGCAACTTTTGCTGAGGAATCGCTGTAAGTGTACATCGTCACGCTCCTTTCCCGCAACCTTCTTTTCCCTTTCTTTCGAAGCAACGCTCGGGGCTGGGGATATCGAATGGCCTTAAGTGGTTTATCGCTCCCCGGCCGTCTTGTTTTTATTGAATGACGAGTCGTGATGCGATTTCACTTGAGCGAATAACCAATCGATTTACCCGAAGACATTAGGAGGGCGTCTTCCGGTAAACGTCTTTTAATTTCCTCGCTCGGTTCCGGCTGGAGGACGAACAAGTGCCCTGCATTAAAGCACTAGCTACTTCGCTCCTTTCTTCAAAGCAACTGCTCGTGACTTTCAGTGCTTTAAGCAGAAATGGATTTGAACTATCAATTTTTTCAGAATTACGTATTGGACACTCTCGCGACTGCTTATGTGTTCCAATTTGCTAAAGTTAGTAGACACTCGCGCGGCGATGCGTCCCTCAGTTTATTGAAGTTGCGAATTTGTTGAGGTGGCACTGCGGTTTTCGTAAAGTGAGATTGAACAACTCTGACGTTCCCTCGAAGAGTTTCACGCCGCGAATAAAAGCTCAAAGCGGGCGGACACCAATCCTCCTTGAATTCCTTTTTCTTTAATAATCGCACTAAGGGTTGTTGTGTGTTAATTAAAGCGAAAGAAAATTGTCCACACCTAGGTATTTTACGCCAGTAATAGATGTACCGTGGAGGATCAAAGTACCGACAGTGCTTCGGATGGAACGAAAGTTTAAACGACACGCGCTGTAATTAAGTCGCACGTCGATTAAAGCTCGCGCTCGCAATTTTTAAATAATTTCAATTGTGCAAGTTAAAGCTTTAACTTGTACATATTTCTTTTAAAATGTACTCGCTCACATTTGAAGGGGAGGCGAACGCGTCGACTTGGAATTACCTGGTTCTGCAGAGAAATTGTACCTGCGGCCAGTTAGCGTAAAAAGCCACTGCGTTACAACGGGCGCAGTAACGTCAAAAGAACGGCGCGCAGAAGCTTAATCGCTGATCTGAAGATCAATGGCAGAGCCGCGGGAATTACAATGGGGGTCCTTCGGGCGGTACTTGACGTCATGGAAAAAGCACCTCGCAATACGATCTGGTTTTCGCCAGATCAGCGAAAACCGTCGGATTCACGGGCAGCCAGAGAGACGTCGTGTGTCGGCTTTGCTCCGAGGATGAGCTGGTTTTATTAATCTGTCTCACAAAGAGCTTTCTCTCTCTTTTTTTTTTTGTAAATACTCGCAATATCGGTGACTCTCGCGGGCAGAGGAACAGAACCACCCCATACGCCATTGTTGGATGTTAATATTTCTGAAGATGCGTCACTCGCGACTGCGTCAAGCTCGAGGGGGCGGTAATACGGTCGCCTGGGAACGTTTAGAAGCGATTTCGAATGGAGTGGCCTTCTTGATTCCGACCAACTCTCGCAGAATTCCATTTTGCGCGACTTAGCGAATTTAATGGTTGCCTGCCAGTGAGTGGTCGATGCAATACGTCTAATCCTCTCAGGATGAAAGGTGTAGGGGAATGAGTTTAAACGGTAGACAGATAATTTGAGCTAGAAGTGGTTGAAATAATAGGGATACGCGAGGTTAGATGAATATCCGTTGCAAAATACCTTTAACTCCGTTGGATTTAACTTGCGAGGGACGATGCCCAACCCGGGAATTAAAAAAATTACGAAACATTGGGGATATGGAGAGAGTATATAGATAGGTATCGCGCAATTTGTTTTTTGTACCCTAATTCACTCCAAGGGGGTGAAATTGACCCCTGAAAATTCGGCTGTTTTCCGATTTTGTGTTATAACTCGCGAACTATAAGTTACCAAATGATAGTCCTAATTAAAAGATGCTAACTTTTGTCCAAAAACCTTTTTCTATCTCTTTCAGTTCGCGAGTTATACCTAACACAAAATCTGAAAATAGCCGGATTTTCAGCGGTCAATTTCACCCCCTTTAGAGTGAAATTGCGCTGCAAACAAATTACATAATAGGTACATATTTACATATATATCCTATGCATATCACCGAAGTTTCATAATTTTTTGAATCTCCGTGTTCGGGATCTTCCCTTCTTGGTCAACTCCACTTCTCAAATTAAGACTCACGCACAGAATATTTTCCAAGTCACTGACTTACCCTATTATCTAATACCTCTATATAGGTAAACTATATTTGAAAAAAAAAATCAATTTTGTATATATACGTGTACATTATGTAAGTAGTAGGCTAGCGTCGCGGCAGACACAGCGTTGCCAGACAAGCGCTGCGAGGCACGGCGTTGCCAGACAAGCGCTGCGAGGCACGGCGTTGCCAGACAAGCGCTGCGAGGCACAGCGTTGCCAGAGAAGTGTTGCTAGGCGGTTGGCCGGGAGAACTGCGCGGCCGAGGCAGTCTGCGTCGAGCCGAGCAGCGAGACGCGTTATCTGTACACCTCTATTGTAAAGAAGTCAAGAATATATATATACCTATTTCACTATTAACCCATCAATTATAACACAAGAACAAATAACTTTTAAGCCGGGAGGGTTTGATTGGACTAAACAGATATAAATTTTACAGCGAAAGCAGTTAAAAATTTCCATCCGACTAATAGTCGAATATCGATCACAAAATCAGAATCAAAATGTTTTGAATGCCAAGCACCGATATCTGTAAAACATTGAGAATTGTGGTGCTAGTATGCAGTGAGTAATAAGTAATAAGATTTCGTCACTCAAAACAGAAAGCAGTGGGTGCAGTAGATGCATTGCAGAAATGCAGTTGGAATCAATTAAGATCAGTGTTACATTTTTAACGTACAATTCTTTTTTGTATAAGATTTTAAAAAGGTTTTATTTGTTTTGCGTAGATATTTCCTTTTCCTGTTGTTCGTAGAAATTTTAAATGCGGTAGGTAAAGTTGCCTGCCAGGTTAACATGATTATATCGTGCAACTTTCCTCAGTTTCTCCAGCGATATAGTGGAAATCAACCTTTATATTAATTTCTTGTTTGTCTCGATTGTTTCAGGTAAGTGTGACGTTTGCAACACTGTACACAGCAGCATGCGACCCCGGTTTCGTAAGTACGAAGGATAAAGTTGCATGAAAGCAGTAATTCCTAACCTAAGTAGCATGGCACACCGAGTCTAATGCCCTATTTTTATTAATACGGTTTAATTTTGACTTAATTTCTCAGCGACGGCTTACCGAGGCTCGATTTTCATGTTCTTAACACCTACAGCGAGATTGCTTCCTCCTCGCGTGTCACTGCTGCCTGTGAGATTCCCGTTGGCAATGAAACGCGTGTCCGTCGTTCCTATCGATGAATACTTGATGGTCCGTATCAGCGTGCTACGCCGTACTCCACCTACAAGATTATGCGGCAGCGACGTCAATTTCATGCGTGGCGAGGCTACAATTTGCGAAATGCCACATGTCAAGGGCGAATGACCAACATTTGCGGAATTTAGCGGGGCATGATGGATAGGTAGTCCCTTCGTTCCGTGGGATCGGCAGCGCCGCTTCAACCTCCAGCTCTTCTTGAAAAAATGGTCGGAAAATATTTTGACCTGTCATTTATAATGAATCAGTAAATGCGCTAGCGTTGCATTTTCTCCGAGCAATCGCAGAGGAGAAAGTGTCTCGCGGCAAGCCGCGGCTCCTCCAGTCACGAAAGTTCAATCCACCGAGTATCTTCGGCGGCAAGAGAAATTCCATTGGCGGGAAGAAGCCGGCCAGCGAGTTGAAGCAATCGTCGCGATCCGCGAGAAAATCTGTGCGATCGTCAACAGCGTGTACAAATTTACTTCTCTCCCTCGCTGGAGACCCTCCCTTTGTGGAACAGGTCTCGACCGATCGCGGCCGCTCAGGGCAGTAAAATTCCCGACGTCCCGTGGGTGAAAAGTCCCGACACGTGACCCTCTTACACGGTCCAGAGTTTCGGTCCACGTCGGGACGATAATGTCGAGAGATACACGGGAGGCGAACAAGCGCCGGATATAGTTCAATAGCAAAACAAACCATTGCCCGAAGTCCCTGGTGGGCCGAGCTGATGAAGCGAGCCACGATTATTCCGGAATAATAAAGATGCCCGCACGATCTTTTGACGAGCGAGGGGGACCCTCGGCAACCTGGATATAGATTTCGGGCAAATATTTGGACGTCCACGAGCCAGGATCAGGGGAGGAAGAAGCAAGAGAGCTGGTCGGAAGAAAGAGGAGCAGCCCGGCTAGGACATTGTCCAGCCGCTTAGCGGACCGCGATAACAGAGTTACCCGGCTCCCCGCCTCCCTCTGCGACTATTGTGTGCACAACTCCCGCAATTTATAAACCACATAGCCGTGCGAAAAAGACGAGCCCCGGCCCTTCACGAGTCGTGTCCCCTCCGGGGGACAAGAGGCGATGCTGCCTCGTTCATTCGTTCGTTCGTTTATTCGCTCGGTGCGGCATTGTGTGGCCGGTATGAAAAAGCAACGATGCGTGCCGAGCGCTGAGATTTCCCGATCCAGTCATGGCATGGTCCCAAGGTTCCGGCGCGTTCGAACCTCTTCCAAGACTAATCAGCCGTGCCCGGATTCGGGCCTCTCCTGCGGGAGGGCAGCTTTGACAGGTTGCTCGGGGAATGACAAGTGCCACCTGTTTCGAAAAGGGAGCCAGCGAACCTCGGGTCCAGCGATGTCGCTGAATTCTAGTGGGGCGAGGCTCGGAATGTTAGGAAACACTGGGTAACGGAGATGGTCTAAGAAAGTAATTGCGCTGCGTTTGGTAGCAATTACAGGCGTGTGTAGTTAGGAAATATGAGCTGGCATTTGGGGAAATTGTTTTGTGTACTTTCTAAATTCATGAAAAATTCTAGGCTCTCCTAGAGAAACTCTTAGATATATTTACGTTAAAATATGTTATTTACTCAGGTTGTGTGTGTTAATCGTTTAAAGTATAGGTCTATACAGTAGATTCTATAATCTGCCTATCATCGCTAACAAGTGCAATGTTCAGTGAAGACCATGATCTCGTTCCCTTTCACACGTCAGATGCTCCGGTTACCATTTGTCGCATTCGCGTGGCAGGTGATGCTGTCGTGTTCCCCGGGCCCTTCGTTGCCCTGCACACCGTTTACCGTGCTTTCCACAAATGTTTTCGTTGCCTAGGACCCACGGATGCGGGCTACTGTTGCAGTGCCTGGGTCTTTCCACTGTTTCTGGGTAAAAGAAACTCGACTTTTACGGATAGGAAGACGCGGGCCACGACCCTAGGGCTGAACGTGTGACTGCGCGTGTGATCCGGTGTTTGCTTTAACGTCTCGGCGAGTCCGCGGCGGTTCCTCCGGTTCCTCGGCTTCTCTTCTTCTTGGTCCCGACGCAGAGCGTGCGGTGTCTAGTGTTTGCTCGGCGCATACAACTTGTGTTTTCACGTTGCGTATCGACGTTCCCCCGCCGCCGAACCTACGTTGGGTTTTTAGGCCCGAGCGCACCCCATCGCTTTTCGAACCCCTCGACTACAACGGCCGATGAGAGAGAGAGAGAACGACGCAGACTATGCGAGGATGACGACGGCGATGAGGATGAGGTTGAGGATGAGGACGAGGACGCGTTTGGGGTAGCGCGCACGAACCGACGGGAATTTATTTTTACGAACTATGCAGGAGGCATCGGGCCACCTTGTCTTTGATGTTCGAACCGACGCATAGGCATTAGCGTATAAATATTTAGATCTCTGGTCGTTGGCCAGGATATGTATGGGCGTATTCGATCGACTTTCACCGGCGTGATATCATCAAGCCTTTGTCCGACGCCTTCGCCGATTTAAATCCGCCAGCTTTTGAAATCTTGGCGAGGTGTGCAGTTGCGGGGCTACGGACAAACATACTTGCAGTGGGTCAGGTGGTTCGTTGTTTGTCTGAAGCTAGAAAGAATGGAGAATATTTATCGTTGCAGCTTCGTTAGGTTCTCGGATAATTATGAGGATATGATGCGCGCGGAAATGTTTGCTTCGAGTAAGAGTGTTACAGTAGACACGGGAACATTACTTTCGAAGACGAGAAGTACCTTGCGTCCCAGGAAATTCTCCGAAGACTGCTCGGCAACGAGAGCCTTTAAGCTCTACGCGTCGAGTCACCGGAGTATCCCGATTCAGGGCAAAAGTCCTCAGGAAGAAGGGAATAGAGAAGGAAAGACCGTAAACGTCGTCGAAGTGTAGTAGTCCATGGCTACGGGGGCACGGTTGGTCCATACTGTCGGTGCGGAAATTAGCGGGGAGGTGACGGAAGACCAGAGATTGGAAATGCTGGTTTCAGTGCAGGAGAAAACTAAGCAGTAACGGTGAAGTGGTGGTGGGGTGGCAAAAGGAACGGGGGCGTGGGATGGGGGATGATGGGGCTGGGGGCCCGGAGACGCGGAGTTTGACGACGATGACGAAGAGGGGACCAGGGTGAAGGTGGTGGGTAGTGACGGAGGAGATGGACGATGGTAGAGGCGGTTGGGGAGGCTAGCTCGAGGTGGAAGAACGGGGCTGGGAGGGTAATTACGAAATATAAAGGGTGGGTTGGCCCGCGCCACCGAGGCAGGCAGGCAGACTGATGAATATTTCACCGCGCTGCATTAGCCAGCGAGAGACGCTTGTGTGTGTCTCTTTCACTTTCCATACACCAGGCCTGAGTCCCTCTGCTCTCTTCTCTTCTAGCTCTCTCGCCTTTTAGCCCCCCCGTATTCTTGTCGGGAGTAGGATTCCTGCATGTGCATCGTGCGGTCCAATCGCGCCGCGCAAGATTTCAACAACCCGGCAGCCTAACTTGGCCACCGATGGATCTCGTCTCTGTTCTCTCGCGTTCACTCCGCCAGAGTTGGTCGTGCTTGTGGTCTTATTAATCATAGTTACCGTCCTCGCTGAACAGCTTGAAACACTCATTCTTCTTATTGGAACATGTGCAGGACTCTGCGCGGTCGTCAGACTAAATGGTAAGCTTGGCTAAACCAAGGTAGCTTACTGATGGTGGCCATTTGCCACCATTTTCCAAAGCCTATAGGGGCCCACGAACGTTGCGTGCTTCCGCGCGATAGCTGGAGGCAGTTCTAGCGACTTGTACAACAGTTCTGCTGCAGACGTGGCGACCTATTGTTCCGAAGATCATACGAAGAATGGTAACAGCTGTGCGGCTTCTTGGAGATGCGTCTTAAGTAGCTAATACGTATTGAGTGGAACTAAAGCGTGTGAGACATATTTTTGATGATGATAAGAAGACGAAACTGTCTGCAGGATTAAGTCACGAGGATGGTCTAAGCCCCTAAGGGTAAATAGAGGCAATATAGTATCAGAATTCAATATAGTATCTGAACAGAAGCTAGATATCAACTCGCCAACACGCGTAACATTTTATCTACCCGAGGTGCAAGCAAGTCAACGGAACTCAACGAGCCACTGACAATCAGTACCACGGCAGCACAGCTCGAAACTTGGGGGGATTTCGAGTCATTACCTCTGAAGTCTTCAGTAACGTCTTTAAATAACTTTCAGGCATGCACGTAAACCTGGACGAATTCTGTTGGTCATTTTATAAGACACTGAAGGTCCCCGTGGCATGCATTCATATCCCGGATTCTCGTTTCAGCCAACTGCGTTAGAGCAGCAAATTGGAATAAGTTGAAGAGCTGTTGGGGCAGGGAGTGGGTGTCGGGGTAGGACGAAATTCCAATGTGACGAGAGGGGCTGAAGAAGCGGGCCTCTCTCTTTCTCTCTCTCTCAGATAAGAAGCTCGACTCGGCAGCAGGGGGTGGCTTCGATGGGAGCAGCCCGTTTTCGATGGCGGTGGTTGTTCCTCGGCGAACAGGGAGCTCCACGGTACCTGCCCCTCTTTACCTTCAAATATAAGCACGCGCACGCGTGCGGCGCACACATACAGGCGACGGTAACACGTGCATCACCCTTTGCCAAAGCCCTACCAGACCAACGGGCGAGCCTATCGACGGCAAACGGACTACCACTTCACGTCTGGCGACCCTTCCGTCGTGCACATTCGAATTTATTGGCGCGTGTTCGAATATTCATAAAAAAAGGGACTCCACTGACGGAGCAACCGGGTTCCGTGCATCCGCCCGCCACCCCGCGGTCTCTCCCGTCCCTCTTCGTTGCCAGTCCTCCCCAAATTTCTCTTCTTTGTCGATCTTCACCACCCCATGCCCGCCAGCCGTACTGCCTCCGCGCTCGGCCCCGCAGCCGCGACGAATTATTATATGGATTTTTTAAGTGGCGGGAGACGGTTACTGCGGTGACTGGAACCGGTACTCGTTGTTATGATCGAGAAATCGATTGTTCGCGCGGACAAAGTGTTCACTGACTTCGCGGTCCCCGCTGAGGGACCCGTGCATACTGCCTCGGCTCCGACGGCGCTGCTTTCTCTGCCACCCGTATACATTCTCCTTCGTTTCGGCTTCTCCTTATCCACCCGACGTTTCTCTTAATCGCCGCCATGTTATGCAGCGCCGTAAATATCGATGTATTATTTTTCCCTCGATGGCGCGACGAACCTCCGCGGCACTTCCGGAGCCATCCGCGCGCCTCTACGCTGCTCACAGCCAGTGCGAGGTAACCCGATTAATCCAGCTTTTCAGAGACTCGTGCGGGGAAAAAGCTGCGTGTCCCTGGCACGGATGACGCGATTCGAAACTCGTTTTTGGAAAATTGACCGCTTTTTTTCTATCCACGCTACCCGTGCGTTACACCTTTCTCTCTGCACCCCCAACCTTTGCCCCCCCCCCCCCAATTTATCCCGGCGCTGTCAATCTTTTGCAGCGATTTTTTTGCGTCGAAAATGATTAACGTCATTCGCCGACCACCGGGTTATTAATCCGTTATCAATTTTTTTTTTTTTTTTTTTTTCCACCTACCATCTTTTCCCAATGCCAGCTGGGGGCCGCCCTTTGCGCCACTCGGGGAAGCGGATTGAAAAAGCACCACGCGAAATTGGCGGGCCCCTGTCGAATTTGTTTTGACCGCGAATCACGATTTGTTTTTTCGCTTTGAGGCTGCTTGGCCGTGAAATTGCTGACTGGTTTTTTATGCGAGCACGTTGACTCGCAGAGATTTATGCGGCCGCGTGTGCGTGCGCCAATGGACCGTGACATCAGTTACTCGGGAACGAAGCCTGAAAAATGCCACTCAACCCCTTTACTAATTTATATCGGCGTACTCGTGAATGATCGCGAGTCAGTTATCGCCGCGAAACCTGTTCTCCCCGGTCGGACGTCGCCGATCACCGGCACGTCCTGCCTTCAAAATAATCAGCCGGCGATTACGTTACACCTATTACACATTTATATCGCTTCTCGCAAATTGAACGCTACAGCGTTTGTACGAGTGATTTTATATATTTCGGCAAACCGATTTCGACGTTATCCCGCGAGTCGAGGGATTGTTGTGGAAACGTCCTTCGAGATATTTAGTGAATTCTTAGCAGGGACTTAATACCGGTATAATGCTCATACCGGTATTTCGCCAATACAGCTATACCGAAACCGATATCATGCCGAAATAGATAAATACCGAAACCGATATCATACCGAAAAAGATAAATACCGAAAACAATCGGTTTTCGGAATTACCGGTAACCGAAATAAATACCGGTATTTTTTCGGTACTCTTCTCGGTGAACACCGAAACCTACCATGTTACTGAAAAGAATACCGAAAAAATACCGGTATTTATTTCGGTTACCGGTAACCTTTTGTTTTCGGTATTTATCTATTTCGGTATGATATCGGTTTCGGTATAGCGGAATACCGGTATGAGCGTTATACCGGTATTGAGTCTCAGACGAAGATACAACCGAAAAATACCGGTATAATACCGGTATTTTACGTACCGGTAGGAGTCCCTGATTCTTAGTACACCTTAGGACACCATTTAATGTTTATTCGTCAGCCGAGGAATTAATTTATAAGATCTTTATAGGTCTGTAACTAACTTACATAGAGGTATTTAGTATTGAGTTTTGTGTTCTTAGTTCTTGTTTATCTTTTAGTTCAGTTTAGTTGGCTTTGTTAGCCGTGTATTCTTGGCTTATTTATTGTATAGACTCTTTAGTTAATTCCTCTGCTTCGTCTCTTGTAAACCATGGGTATTCCCCGTATAAGTATTTAAATAAATAAAAAATAAATAAATAAATTAACTGGAGGAATTGAAACTGGAACTGTGATTGGTTTCATATTATTCGTCAGAATTCGCCGCCAAGCACGAACAGATGAACCGGACCCCGAGCAACGCCACCAGTTCTCTCGCTTCTCGAGATGACTATCTTGCCGCATTTCGCACGTGCCTCATTGCGCGCCGTCGAGATCGGATAACGGAGAGAAGGGTCCGCCTAAATTACTGCAAAGCGCAGAGATACTCCTGCACGTGGCATTTTTTAAATTTAAGATCGTGTAATATCACTTCTGCGTCCCGGTGTTATATTCTTCCTCTATCTTGTCGTTTATGCCCAGTTCTTTAATTTCTTTAGTCCCGTTGTCGCAACTATCTGACAACTCACAGCTTATTTCCCCCCCAAAATCACATTGATCCACTCTTTCAATTCTTCGGCAACGAAGGCATCACCTAAACGTCAACGTTACTTCTCGCTGCAACTCGGAGCGGTTGCAACAATTGTTTTTATCGCGCTACAACCTGCAGATCCCGCGGAACCAATGAGAAGTTGTGAGTACAATATAAGTCGGATACAGCTGTGCACGCGCCCGGCGCGCGTCCGTATTTAGATAAAGGAACGGTCGCGTCTATGCGCACATTGTCGTTGGCTCGTACAACCTTCTCTTGTTCCATGTGTGCGCGAACTCGACGGTGACTCACCTAGCGCCCGTATTTTGCAGGGGAATTCAAAGGCGAGCAGGGTATTGTTTTTGGCAAAGATCAGTGTGATCGGTTCGTTGGTCTTCTGCATGGAAAGCCCGACCAGGCTCCTCTCCCTGCTGCATTATTTGCCCCGCTAAACCTGAAGAGGTCCATCCCTATGCGACTTCTCCTACCTTCGCCTCTCCCGCCTCTCTCTCTCTCTCTACTTCCCTCTGTCTCTTCTCCACCCTTTAACGGCGTATGTACATATCCACCTTCTTCGCCTCTCCGAGCGCGCCTCGCCTCTGCGTTCTCGCCGTTCCTGTTCGTCTCGCCGATTAGTAGTATACAATCTGGCCGGGGAAATAATAGACAGGCGGTGGGCAGGATTTTACGAGCGGTGGCAGAAAAACGACACCGACGATTATAGAACTTTTAGGTGTAATTATTTCTCGACTGTGGGGTTTACGTGTTTTGTTTTCTCCACCTCGTCAGCCACCCGAAGCGAGATGGATAAGGTAGACGCAATACGGGGGAAATGAGAAATGTTTGCTGGATAAATGAAACTGTGGACGTATTTTGCGAACAGAATTTACCTTCTTCAAGGCCCTCCAGGCGGAAGTGACTTTTCTGAAGGCACCAGGGAACTTTACGATAGAGGGTAATAGGATCCATTTTTTAAAAGATGAAAAGAGTTTGTTTGTACTCGCAAGGAGAGGTCCACGGGTGTCCGCCTCCGATTGCTTTGGTTTTTTGGATATGTTTTAGAGCACCGGAAAATAAGATATAGGTACGTGTTTTTTTTATAGCGGCCTGGTTTCATATTTAGGGGGTGAAACCACCCCTAAAAAGTTATAAGATTTTCAGGTGTTCGTCTCCGATCGCTTTGGTTTTTGAATATGTTTTAGAGGCCGGTTTTCATATTTAGGGGGTGAAACCACCCCTCAAAGTTTTTAGATTTTCAGATGTTCGTCTCCGATTGCTTTGGTTTTTAATATGTTTTAGAGGACCGAAAAAGAAGATACACGTGTTTTTTTATAGCGGCCCGGTTTCATATTTGGGGGTGAAACCACCCCCTCAAAATTATATGATTTTCAGTTGTTCGTCTCCGATTGCTTTGGTTTTTGGTTATGTTTGGCCTATTTGCATGTTTAGGGGGTGAAACCACCCCTTAGTTCATAAGGGGTACAAAGTTGTGTTGAATAAAACTGGATATAAATGTCATTTTGCGTCGTGACTTGCTGCATGGATGATGTTCTTGTCGCCAGACACTGTTATTAGGGGGTAAACTACCCAAGAGGTGATTCACCCCTCATTGTCAGTAGCGACGGGAGGCCATAAAACCACTAATGTGTCATCCTAAAATAAATTATGTCTAAGGTTTTTTTTAAGAATTTTATGAATTTTTTTACACGTTTCAAGTCATTCAAATGCGCATTTAACCGATTACGGGTAGTTTACCCCCTAATAACGGTGGCTGACCATAAGAACATTATCCATACAGCAGGTTATGACGCAAATTAAATTTATATCAGTTTTATTCAACACAATTTTGTACCCCTTATGAATTTTGAGGGGTGGTTTCACCCCCTATACATGCAAAAGGTCCAAAATAACAAGACACCTATTTATTATTTTTCGGTGCTCCAAAACATATTCAAAATCCAAAGCAATCGGAGGCGAACACAACCTATTCGTACGAACTTTGAGGGGTGGTTTCACCCCTTAAACATGCAAAAGGGGCGAAATAAAAAGACACGTATTTCTTACCTTTCGGTCCTCTAAAACATATCCAAAAACCAAAGCAATCGGAGTCGAACACCCGAAAATCTTATAACGTTGAGGGGTGGTTTCATCCCCTAAATATGAAAACGGGCCGCTATAAAAAAACACGTATATCTTATTTTTCGGTCCTCTATAACATATCCAAAAACCAAAGCAATCGGAGGCGGACACCTGGGTACCTCTCCTTGTCAGCTGTACGCAGAAACATGCATTCTTGAAGAAAGCTATTTTTCCATAACATTTTCCTGCTTCACGTACGAGGTCTAATTTTCTGGGTACACATACAGAGCCAGGCTTCCCAACTTCAGAAACGGGACCTACTCCCCCAGAGTGCCAAATAAACTTCTCCTCATTCACCAATTAGCATGCTTCTCCCCAGTTTAGAAAGACAGCGAGGGCTCCGCGGAAGCGGCGGAAATTATTAACGATAAACCGCTTTCTATTTACGGGAGACGACTGAATATTTCATTGGAACCGACGTACCTATTTTCCGGCAAAAAGGCATCGAAAGCCGATCCATCGATCAATCGTTGGCTTCTCCACCTTCGGTGGCTCCTCTTCCTCCTAGCCTCGGTGACCAAACTAATAATGTCACGGGCAAAACAGCCTGAGGTGGGCGCAATCAACCAACTGAAAAGATACCGGGCGATGAAAGGAAGAATCGTGCGCAAAAACTATCGGATGTGTACTGGTCCACGTAATCGGGTACACTCGAACAAGAAGACGACGAAATTTGCCAGCAAACGAACGCAAACGGCGGGGATCCCAGGCCCCGCGGGAACGAAAGAGGGGCGCGCAGAGCCCAGGGCCGGGGGTTGGTTTCCGCGAGAAGAGTGGAAACATGCGCGGCGGCTCCGCACGGGCCTCTTCGTGGCCGGCAGAATTCTGTAGCGTTAATATAGCGAACGCCAAGCCGAACTGCCGAGCTCTTTGCCACTCCACCGAGCAGAAATTGATAGGATAAATTCCGGGTCTGAATTGGCTCCGTCGAGCTGGAAACCCTCCCTCTCCCGCCGGCCCTCCCTCCGATTCCACTTCGTCCTCCTATGCCGGTGGTTCCTTCCTCTCGGCCCCCGTGGACCACGCTTTGTGATAGCCCCTCCTCCATTCCCGGTGAACGTGGATGTTGACGAAACACTCGCGTGGTTCATGAGCGAAGTTTCAACCGGGTTTAAACATCACGCGAACGGAATTGAGTTAAGAACTAGAACTGGGTAAATGGGGTTAGTCGGTAGGTGAAAGTGTAGAGTGATTGCTCCGGCGGTTTGTTTAAAACGGAGACGGACGTTGATGGTCAAATCTTGAAAACATCGGTGTAGGGAGTTTGGAAAGATTAGGGGTACAAGCAAGGAACTGATCTCTTCCTAAATCTGAAGATTGGTATTTTTATGACGTGTTCTTGGTGTTGATAAGTGACCACCTCCTCAGATTCATAATAAGTCATCAAGTGCTTGAATAAAGAATAGACTGACTGTCGTCGCATCTTGACGATCAGATGCGGTGATACGGTTATCAATGTATTGTATAAAATCCAGGGACTCCTACCGGTACGTAAAATACCGGTATTATACCGGTATTTTTCGGTTGTATCTTCGTCTGAGACTCAATACCGGTATAACGCTCATACCGGTATTTCGCTATACCGAAACCGATATCATACCGAAATAGATAAATACCGAAAACAAAAGGTTACCGGTAACCGAAATAAATACCGGTATTTTTTCGGTATTCTTTTCAGTAACATGGTAGGTTTCGGTGTTCACCGAGAAGAATACCGAAAAAATACCGGTATTTATTTCGGTTACTGGTAATTCCGAAAACTGATTGTTTTCGCTATTTATCTTTTTTGGTATGATATCGGTTTCGGTATTTATCTTTTTCGGTATGATATCGGTTTCGGT
Organism: Andrena praecox; assembly: GCA_963932275.1. Lineage (NCBI taxonomy): Eukaryota > Metazoa > Arthropoda > Insecta > Hymenoptera > Andrenidae > Andrena > Andrena praecox. The sequence goes on from OZ010729.1 coordinate 10,974,167, forward strand.
ATAGCTGTATTGGCGAAATACCGGTATGAGCATTATACCGGTATTAAGTCCCTGATAAAATCATGCATATTTAGCGCAAAGTTTAATTTCAATTATCTGTTAGGCAATATATTCCACAGCCTAAATAGTTATGCAGAATGCTACCAACCCTCAAAATGACAAAAAATTAGTCAAACGCAGTATGGATCCCACAATTTTGTGAGCATTATCTTGCAAAAAACTACCAAGAAAACTACCAAGCCATAGTTCCATTTTAGGCTTAACAAGCAGAAGCTACAGAAAATTTAAAATAATATTAATTATACTCACTATTAAATCACCCATTAAAAAACATTGTAAAACAGTAACAAGAAATAGAACATACCCAATAGAAATAAAGTTACTTTTCTTTAACAATTAAAATTAAACTAAAACTCAGTTTCAGATAACTGAAGGTTGGTAACCTGTTGGAATAATCGGCAGCTCCCATTTTGTTGAAACGCGATGGAATTTCGATTTGCAAACGGATTCTTTTTGTCACGTTTCAATAAAACTTGCGCCGTAAACCAGTGTCACAGTATCGAGCCGTAACCGAAGGATAAACTCGCCTTCAAGTACCTAAATGCGGAAGTTCAGCTAGCCTGAAGTACAAGCGGACAGTATCAGAATATTAAGTCGGAGCGCTAACGTTCGATCATTCGATCTCGTCCACGATGGAAGAATGCTGGCAGGTCGACGACGCGTTTTACATTCCACTGTAATTGTCGCATATTTACGACGATGGGAATTGTTCGGAGCAACGGGCCCCGCAGATCGAACATCACTGCGATCTAACTGTCCCCCATCCTGTCGTAAACATCTGCGATAGGTATCCATAAATCGGGCGACACCATTTCGACCCGGAACGTCCGACGTTTTTCGACGGCGGTTGTCCTCGACAATTTATTAACACGGAAATCCTCGGCCGCTTATTCCAACTTGCCCGACACTGTCGATGAGGATGGTAGCCTAGGCGGATTGATTGGCTGAATGAAGCGATCATCGGAACACGGGACAGAGATTTATTTAATGAGCCCGGCTCGGCGTTAAACTGGTTTAAGGCGGTGGGTTGCTTGCGCATACATTACGACCTCGGGCTCCACTTATTTTTACTTTCCTCGGCGGCGGATAGAGCCGGATCGCTGGAAGTAATACCATCGGTGCCGCGCTCTCGTTGCTCGTCACCCTGCTCGCCGCGCCGGCCAGACGTGAATAAAGATTGATCGTCGATTTGGCGGCCGATAAAGCCCGGAATGCCGTGGAAACGCGTGTACGCGCGTCCCGAGTCGTGACAGCCGGCTGACGTTGGCTCGGTTACGCGATACGGACAAGTTGTTGGTGCTTGTAACGACGATACGGCTCTGCGCCTTATCGCGGGAAAACTCGTCGCGCGATAGTGCGCGCATGATTTAACGCGGATACGTTTGCCGAAGAAGCCAAACTGGCAAACAGTTTATCCAGACGCACGGCAACTGACAGAGCTTCATTATCCTCTTGGTGCTCCTCGATTTTAGAGACTTCGCGGTCTCTGAAGAGCTCGCGCCGCCGTAAACAATGCAAGTCCGTGTTGCCCATGATTTCCCACCCAAAATTTTCGTTTGTCCACCCATCAAAACAGGGGTGGTGACCAAATTAAGAAATTGGTCCTACCAAGAAATCTCACGTGTCCCTTCAGCATCAAGCTCCAAGAAGCAAAGTGCATTAGACTAACCTAGGCACGTTAGCTCCGCCACCATTGGTCGCTCAGCATTTCCGTAGTCGCGGGCAAAGTCGACGGGAATAAAGTCTTGCGAAGCTTACTTGAGCTTTTTCTGCGAGCGCCCCGAAACGAACGAGGGGGCCCCATGGCTTTCCATGGGCGCACAATGCGCACAACTGTCGGATCGTTTATGCGCACTTAATTAAGCTATGGCGTGTCGTACACGGGGTATTAACGGGGGACACAGGCTCCTGCCCACCAAAGACACCGAAAAAAGAGACGCTAGTGGGCATTTACGGTGCGCAGGGAGGGACGCGACGAGCGCGGGTAGTCAATAGCTGAACAAGATACACACCCCAGCTACCGTACGCGCGTGCATGGATGGGGTGAGCAGCAAGGTGAGGCGGAGACACGAGGCTAGACCCGGGTAGACCGTGGATGACACGGAGCAACGGTAATGGGGAGATAGAGTACCCCCTAGGAGATAGACAAGATTATAATCGGTCCCATTATTGTGCCATCGACGTCCCATGGGGGACTTTTCTATTTGACAATGCAGTTACACTTTTGTGCATTTAACATCCGCGCGCACCGTCCCCGCAGCCCCTGCGTCGCGGCTCACGACCCGGCCAGTGTTCCTCTCCCTTGCTCTCTCGCCAGCCACGGCCAAGTGTGGCCGCACCCTTCTCTATGTACACGGTGATCGAATCGAAATGGATCAGCATCGATGGGGGAGAATGGAGATCGGGATGAGCCTGGCAGAAGTTCACCGGCCCACTAGGGTGGCTCATCATCCTGCTAAACCGTAAAAAGGGGTCGTCGGCTATAATCCTACCTGCATATGATGTTCTCAGCTTTGTTTGCCACAGTCACTGCGACATACGTGGACCGGAGGGAGTAGCACTCCGCCGCTGGGGGCCGCGGTCCCCCTTCGGTGGACAAAATGTGCTTAAACGGCGCTCGCCGTCGGGTATTCGCTTTTGCGGGACGGCGCGCGCGGCCTCCGAGCGCGACGCGAACTTACGTCTAATTACTCGGCAACCGAATGTTTCTCCATCATCGGACTTGCGTCAGTGGGAAGAGTATGGAATTAAGCAGTTGCGAACAGTTGTTTCTCGAAACACATTTTTAATTCAAAAGTGTGGACGTTTCTGTGTAAATAATAATGTGTGTAGATCATTATGGCGGTAGAACGGTTTAATTTTTTATTAATTATGAAAATTCTAGAACCATCCCAAAGGAACCGCGTTTCAAAATTTGTTAAATTTTAAGAGTCGCCTTCCCGCGGCGATAGGAGTCAACGTAAGAGTAGCAGGGGGTCTCTTGTCATTTTGCATGTCTGGGATCTTCGAACTGTTTTTTACTTTTCGTTCGTGAACTATAATTTCCCGATTCCTTATCACGTTTAGTTGCATATCCTGTTGAAATTTTGTTTTCTGTGACGACTTTCAAAATTGACCATTTTCTATCAATGGCAAATGGTAGACATTTCGTCCTCGATGGTGATTTGCAAATTAATTTGCTATTCAACAATTTCAAAGAAATTTCAAAAGAAAGAATGAGAAATGTGTTTTTCGCCTATTGTTTTTTGTTTATCCTTGACGGTCATTTATGTGAGACTTAGGTATAACGATTTATATTATTTTAATAGATGTGTCTCTTCATTCTTCTCATTTCACAAAGTCATAAAGTTTCAAAGAAATTGAAATTAATAGAACATTTTTTTCTATTTTCTATTTATTAATCTACATTTTCACAGTAAGTAAAAAATATGAAACAAATAAAATTATTGCTTTTAAAATGTTTTTAGAAGCGGTCTTGATGACATGTTTAAAAATTCATGCCTCGCTCGTGCAGGCGATTTCAGCTGTTAGACTTATCTGAACTAAAAAATCCAAACAGATTCTTGATCAGTATGACAATCGCTATGGCTCGGACTGTAATTAGTGATTTATCTTCAAAATTAACAAAATGCAAGAAAAATATTTTTCGGCTTTTTTCTTTGCTATTTTCGATTTTAAAAGTAGGTTAGACTCAATGAAAATGCTTGGTTGTGTAGTCCCTGCGAGAGTCATAGATGTGTAGAATAAGCAGTAAAATTTATAAAGCAATCGGCTCGATAGATTTTGAGATTTTATCTTCACGATGTGAAAAAATGACTTTTTACAAAAAACGTGTTCAAAGTTTTCATCTATACTGGTCGACCCGCTGCGCTTCCTATAAAATGCCTCTGTAGAAGCTAAAATAATTGGAATTTTTCCATAAAAATTTAACATTACATTCTTGAGGATATGTACTTTCGAAAAATGTTTTAAAAAAAAATCTATTTTTTCAACCCGTCTAACCGGAATGACCCCTTAATTCAGAAAAAGAGGAAATTACGTATAAAAGTGAAAGGGTTGTTAAGGGTTGGCAAAGTAAAAGTATCGCTGAAAGAAGTGTCGAAGAAATATGAGATGATACAGTTACCTTGAACTTGTAGATAAAATTTCAGTTTAACCAACAAATTAAAAGTTATCATTAACTTAATGGTTATCATCCAGCTCTCGTTTTCGCCTACAATTTCATCCAATATGGGTCACACCAGGGACTCCTACCGGTACGTAAAATACCGGTATTATACCGGTATTTTTCGGTTGTATCTTCGTCTGAGACTTAATACCGGTATAACGCTCATACCGGTATTTCGCCAATACAGCTATACCGAAACCGATATCATACCGAAATAGATAAATACCGAAAACTAAAGGTTACCGATAACCGAAATAAATACCGGTATTTTTTCGGTATTCTTTTCAGTAACATGGTAGGTTTCGGTGTTCACCGAGAAGAATACCGAAAAAATACCGGTATTTATTTCGGTTACCGGTAACCTTTAGTTTTCGATATTTATCTTTTTCGGTATCATATCGGTTTCGGTATTTATCTGTTTCGGTATGATATCGGTTTCGGTATAGCTGCATTGGCGAAATACCGGTATGAGCATTATACCGGTATTAAGTCCCTGGGTCACACCGAGATAACTGTAAATATTTATTCTTGTTGCATAAGTTAGCATATCATATTTTTGTAAATATTTATTCCTATTTAGCAGGCAAATAACTGAGTCTCTTTGCCAGTCTTATATTTCTGTAACACACACATATACATATGTATACATTTTCTACACCATCAGTGGAAACACATATTTTTAAACTTACGAAGAAACCGAATTGTTCTGGTGTTTTAAAATCCTATGTTCACACACGGCATAAGTTTTTCTACCCTCAAAACTGAAATAATTTTCTGAGACGTCGAATTCAACCAGGGGGTGGATTTGTACATAGGAAAATTTTCGGGGGCCGCCAATTTTAGGCGCAAGAAATTGAAAAATGATTAAACACAATGACTTGAAAAACAATTCACTTCCTTTTCACGTAGAAAATTAGCAATAATATTCATATCCGAGTTGGCATATCGAATTCATTTCCAAACTGTCTCAACTCTTTTAAATTAAAATATTGGATGATATTTCATGGAAAGGGTGACAGACGCTTGTTAGCCTAGGGGCGCCAAATCTCAAAATCCGCCCCAGAATTAAACTACATCCCGCATTATCACAAAGAACGCACGAACAGGATTCCACCGACTCTCCCGTAAAGAATCGGGCATTCTCAACAGAGATGGGCAAAAAATTATTTGAAATAAAATAAATTATTTGCGTGCAAATTTTTATTTCAAATAATTTTTTGCCCATCTCTGATTCTCAATGGGTTTTGGTTTCCCATCGATCGAATGGCCAATCGGCGGTTGCTCCTTCCGAAAATCTGATTCACAATATCGGCACACCGATTGCGCGCGACCTACATTTGTGGTGGCTCGAACTTTCCCCGCTGTGTCTCTCAAAGGTAAACCGAACTCGAGCAAACACCTGTGGGCTCGCATGGCCGGCAGGGTGGCGCTCTTAGGAATCCGTTCAGATGCTCGATTCCGTGGGTGACACTGGTAATGCGTAGGGCAAACCCTGTAACCGACCAGGACATATCTAATAACCGTTATTGTGCACGCATATGTTGGCAGTAGTAATGTGGCGTGTAATAGGGCTGTATACGAGCCGGGCGCGTACCTTCGGTACATCCTCGTAGATCGGTTATCGGGTTGTCATACACGGAGAAACGTCGATCGTGTCGGTGGATCGTTTGTTGGGGCACCGAAATCACCGAATGATTGCGCAGACGATTCTCTTCTGCTCGTTATTCGTGCCGGGTATGCGTCTGCGGGTGCGAGCATTGCACCAAATATTGCTCGATGGTTTAATTATGAGAAGAATGTGTCGGGTAATATCGCTATGTTGTTAAAAAAGACTGTCCTCGGTCTAGGCAACGAGTGCATGAGGAGGTGATTTAATTCAGTTTATTTACTTGTTAGAATTAGGGGGGACTATTTGTCGAATTTTTCGGTATTCGAATATTCGAATACTTCTGTTGCTCAATTATTTGGCGAATATAATTCGAATATCCAAGTATCCAAATACTATTCGAATATTTAAGTATTCGAATACTATTCGAATATTGAAGTATACATCAGTATTCGAATACTATTCGAATATTGAAGTATACATCAGTATTCGAATACTATTCGAATATTGAAGTATACTGATGTATTCGAATAGTATGGTGTGAATTATAAATCAAATTCTTTAGGTTCATTTTTTTACAAGCCTTTATTTAGTGTCAGTTGTGAGTTCGTTAGTTTGTCAGGGTGAAATCTTGTAAGTTAATTTTGACCCAAAATTGAACTATGTATGTGTGCAAAGTTTCAAGGCGATCGGATATGTTGAAGTCAGTATTCGAATGAATAGTATTCGAATACTGAAATATTTGAATAGTATTCGAATACTGAAATATTCGAATAGTATTCGAATACTAAAATACTCGAATACTGAAATATTCGAATGGTATTCGAATACTGAAATATTCGAATAATAACATTCGAATACTCAAATATTCGAAGTTTATTCGTAGCATTCGAATACTTGTAAAATATTCGAATATTAAATTATTCGAATAGTCCCAGCCCTAGTTAGAATGTAGTCAGCTATATTTTTCTTAACTTCAAGGGGAATAGGTTCGGGTCGTTACAGATAAGCAAATGCGTTCAATCAAAGCATTTTTACCAGTATTTTTACCACGAGTCTCAAGACCAAGAATTTGCCGGCGATTAATTGATATGTACTTTAATTAAATTTGTGAATATGTAGGGAATTTCCTCCTGATTACAACGCAATTTTTGTTTGCCTCCCAAATTCACCCTAAGGGGCTGTAATTGACCCCCGAAAATCCGGCTATTTCCCGATTTTGTGTTATAACTTGTTAACTGTAAAATAATTTTTTTTACCAAATGATAGATGTAATTAAAAGAAGTAACTTTTGTCTTGAAACCTTTTTTCTATCTCTTACAGTTCACGAGTTATAACAAACACTCGGAAAATAGCCGATTTTTCAGGGGGTTAATTTCACCCCCTTTGAATTTGGGCAGCAAAGAAAAATTGCGTTGTAATCAGGAGGAAATTCCCTACATATTCACAAATTTAATTAAAGTACATATCAATTAATCAGGAATCAGTGGCGGATTTAAGAAAAAAGGCCCAGGTGGCAAATATTCTGTGGGCCCCATTTCTTCGGGGAAACAAAAAGGTAGTTTACTAAAAACGGGCTAAGTGTAATAGTACAGGAAAAAAATATAGTGTTTGGATAAAATAATAATTTTTTTTTAGATTGGGCCCTAGGGGGCCTTCTGGACAGGGGCCCATTTTTCTGGAAAATGAATAGGTTTACTAAAAACGGGTTCAGTGTAATAATACAGAAAAAATATAGTTTGGATAAAATCATAATTTCTTGTTTTAAGGACGGGGCCCCGGGGGGCCTTCTGGGCAGGGGCCCAGGCGGGAACTGCTCATCGGCCGCCCTGTAAATCCGCCACTGACAAGAATAGGGTAAACTGCACTAATGCTGGCACTGCACTAACCATTGGCACTCCTGATTAAAAAGCCAAATATTAAGAAGTACAAGCTTAGAAAGTACTTTTTTTACAATATCTTAATTTTCTTTCACTACAACACTGCAAAGTCCAGTAGTTGAACTATACATTTTACATCTGGCAACACCACAAAGTGGGACAAACGGCTGAGTTTCAGACGTTATCTTAAAATGTTGATAAGGGACAGGCAAGTATATTTTGTCGCTTCACAACTAAATAATGGATTGAAATACAGATTTACTAAGTGTCGTAGGTATTTAATAGTGAATGAAATAGTCCGTTTAAACACTTTAAACTTCGTTTTTAACTACATATGTTTTTCTATATAGCCTCAAATTTTAGGGTGCCAATGATTTATGCCTATTTTTGTTTTTCATTGATTATTTTTAAAATAAAACACTTGATAATGTCTTATTTTAATGAGAAATCCATAATCATTGATAATAACTGAAAATTAAGACCACATAAAAACTTCACAAAAAAATATACACATTCCAATTGGGATTTCCGCTTAGGGTGCCAATCATTGTATGGTTTCTCAACCATTTTTTTTTTAAAACTGAAATCAGCTTCTTCTGGATCTATTATTTGGAACAACGAAGGTCTATGATCGAAAAGTTGAATCTCTCTTACACACCCGAAACTTCTAGTTGAAGAGTGCATTCATTCACCTTGCAACCCCTGTAACAAATAAATGCCCCAATACCGTCGATATTTCGGCAAAATGTCGCGGGCAATTGGGTTACCTATTAGTAACGAAGCAGCCAATTAAATGTTTCACGCTACCTGATTTTCTGACGTGCGTGCGCCTACGATATTTTGTTTTCGCCGTGACACAGGGGTGACAGGCATTATGGCTACACGGCCCAGTGTAACTGTAGTAGCTCGCCGGGAGTGTAAACTGGCGTACGTGGGCAAATATAAACGGTTCATCGTGCTTAGTCCGAGCGTAGAACGCTTGTCAACATGGGAACTGCAAACACAGATCGCTACGGATATAGATAGTATTGCAGCCGAGCAAATAATCGCAACCCCCTCCAATGTGTGTATTATGTAAGCCCAAGCACGCGAGACATCCTAGAGGATGATTCCCCTTTGGGCATCGCGCAGAAAGAGTCGCCGTTACCCTTTTCATCTCGAGCAGTCCTCGGCTGCTAGTAGCAGGTCAGATGATCCGAAACAATTAGCGTTTTGTTTCCCGATGTAGATGCAGGCGAGTTAATAGCTACCCTGCATACAATGGACCACGTGGATGAATGAACATTTCGCTTCTTCATCCTCGTCCCTGATTTTTTTCGAGTAGTTTTTATTACTGGGAAGCCCCGATGATTCTGGGCTTTATTCGCAACGCAAGTTTCTATGGACAGAGAAGAATCGAACGTATCTGTTATATTAAAAAATTACAACCTTTTTGAAGTTTCTATTTTACTATGTAAATGTTTATATACTGGGATGAAAGATTTTTTTTTTTTAAAGAAGCGTAAAGCGTTTCGCGAGAGACGTAATATTATGGAGGATCGTCTTAAGGGGTTAAGTATTCATTTAAATAGAAACCGATCAGTTTTTAATTGTTATGGGTATTTTCGGGAATTTTTTGTGGAATATCTACTGTATATTTTTTTTACAACAATTCGATTACTTTTGGAGTAGGTATATGCAGCAACTCTTAGTAATTTTGTTATAGGAGAATATTAAAAAATGAACGAATGACAGCCATTCTCGGGGAAGCTGTTTCGATATCTGTGGAGCAAGATATTTCGGAAACCACTGTACCGATTGGACTATCCTTTTGCAGATTTCTTTTATATGCCAAAGACTAGTAGATGAAGGGAGGATTTTTTATTTTAACAAAAGCTCTATTTTTAATTAGCGAAAGACGAACAATTCTGAAGTGGAAGAATCGTGGTTTTGCTTTAAACGGCCGCCATTTGGTAAGAAATCAAGTTTTTGAGAAACTTTTTAACAGAATCTTTTTGACTTTTTAATTTTAGATGATTCTGTTATTCGTTCATTTTGTAATGTTTTTCTGTAACAAAATTACTGAGAGTTACTCCATATATGTATTGTTAAAATAAGCGAATAGATGTAAAAAAAAATACACAGTAGATATTCCACAAAAAATTACCGAAAATCGCGTTCTTTTTCGCCAGCTGACTAGCCACAACCCCTTAAGCTCTTTTTTCAAGAAGAAAAAATGGTAGGCGCTGTACTCAATCATTTTGACTGAATATTGAATATATACCAAATTTGAAAAATACTTTAGGAATCCACGAGACATACAAGATACAAATATTAGTAACGAAGACTGTACAAAGAAATATTCTTAGCTAGTAAAACATACGAAAAATTGCCAAAATTAATTTTGGTTCCTACGTTGAAGGTCCATGTGTTTTAATAATCCGGCGTATTCTGTGACAAATGGAAAGTAATCTAAAAATGTACCTATTCATTAGTATATTCATATTAACATCACGTTTCCTCTGATTTCAGGTGAGTCCAATGCTATCTTAACGAAACTGAAGCGTATAGCCCTGCAGCCCCGTAAGTAATTCAGAGACAGCATGCTATTCATACCGCGGTCTGGAGCGAAAAACTTTTATTTCTGCGAAACCAGCCATAAAACGCGAGATCAGCTCTTCCGCGGATTGACTGGAACAAGAGAGTCCATAAATCCGGCTTCAGCCGCCTAATGTACGGCTCTCAGGGGACCGCGACGCGAGAGACCCACCACGCGTGAATGGCGGAATTGCGATTAATATCGTTGAACTCGACCTATCTTGATGCAAAATTACGCGGCGCGAGTCAAAGCAACCGGATTAACACGTCGAGGTTTGAGGGTGGTCTACTATTAAGGTAATTCACTGAAAGTCGCGGCACGACTGTCGCGAGTGTACACATACATACACGACTTTCACGGTGATCCGACCGCGGCTTTGAGAATTACTCGCAGTGCCCGGCGTGGAAAGTGAGAGTTCCCAAAATGTATTCGAATTTTTTTTAGGAATTATGGAACAACGCGATTTTAGAGCACACGAAATTATTGAAGAGAATTTCAGTAAATGTGCGAGTATTTATTTAGTGCTTAGAAGAATAATAATATATTAGTTTTTGTAATAATTTCCCTGTATCGTCGAGTAGAAGGATTCGCTTTTTATATACTATTAGAATGCAATCGTTTTCGTACTAAAAAGGGGTTTGAGATATTTTATGGGCATCTAAACGAGAAAGGGGCAGCTCGTCATTTAGACTCCGTTTAATTTAGAAGGGGAAAAGGATCCGACTATGAAACGCCAGTTTTGTAATTCAGATTTTATTCAGATGTCGCGCGTAAAAAGAGAACGAGGTGTCAAGGTCTAATCTTTACGGTTTTTAAACTGTCAGTGATTCCAAGTTGAATCGCCAGTTCTCTCCAGAGGTTAAGAAGGGAAGGTGAACATTATGTCTATCACAACGGGAAAACACCCAAAAATCTACTGTTATTGATCGAAAAGAAATATTAAACTATGAATTATTGAATTATAATGAAGGCTCCAATAATTGGATTTCAACCACAAGAAAATCTCTTGGCAAGGAAATCAGGACCAGATTTGTTGGAATTGGAAAATGATTGCTTGAGTACTTTTTCAAACTCTTAATAATTGTGATTTTTTTTTTTTTTTTTTTAATGGTTTATTGTCGCATCAACCGCTATGGGTTATTAGCGACACATATATATAAGCATACATTAGTTATTACAGTACAATAGCAATTACAATTGTAAACACAGTTATAGATGAAATATTGAATGAGGACTAGTTATAAGTTTCTTAATTAGATTTTGGTGTATAATGATTTTTCTTTCAGGTATTCGATTAACTTCTTCATGTGTGCTGGTTTGGTTAGCATTTCATCTATCTTGATGTCAGTTGAGTTCCTGAGGTTGTCAAATTTGGTACAATTATATAATAGGTGTTTAACTGTGATTGGGGTATTACACTCATCGCACATTTTTGGAGGCGATTTATCCATTAGGTGTCCATGTGTTAGATTGGTGTGACCAAATTGTGATTTTATTGACGTAAAATCTCGTGAAAAGGAAAATCCAGGAAGTAGCATTTTCAAAAAGTAACTGCATTAAAGCATGCGTAAATAATTCCAACACGCTATCGACTCTCCAATAACGTACATTCCATGCAAACAAGCAACTTCTCAAGAAAGGAGCAAGAAGGGTGTAACACACGAAATACGGCTTTCACTCCTCTTTGCAATTGAGACACAAACCCCTTCTTTATTAACAATATAACGTTTTACACGAAACAGTCGTCGTTTGCATCAAGGCACTTGCAATTACGCCGCTTCAAACCTACTTAAAAATGTGTTCCAGTTAACATTCTAATCAGCAAGGAAACTAAATGAATCTGGGTAGTTTATTGAATGCAGTAGGCAATAAATCATTCTAATAACACCAGTTGTTTCTGCTACAGTGAAGGAATATAAATATTCGTCGGAATCTCTTGGAAGATATACGTGTTTTTTTATAGCGGCCCATTTTCATATTTAGGGGGTGAAACCACCCCCTCAGGTGTTCGTCTCCGATTGCTTTGGTTTTTGGATATCTTTTGGAGGACCGAAAAATAAGAAATACGTGTCTTTTTGTTTTGACCTGTTTTCGTATTTAGGGGGTGAAACCACCCCTCAAAGTTATAAGATTTACAGGTGTACGTCTCCGATTGCTTTGGTTTTTGGATATGTTTTGGAGGACCGAAATATAAGAAACACGTGTCTCTTTATTTCGACTCATTTGCATTTTTAAGGGGTGAAACCACCCCTAAAAGTTATTAGATTTTCGGGTGTTCGTCTCCGATTGCTTTGGTTTTTGGCCAAAGCACTAGGAGACGAACAGCTGAAAAACTTATAACTTTGAGGGGTGCTTTCACCCCCTAAATACGAAAACAGGTCAAAACAAAAAGACACGTATTTCTTATTTTTCGGTCCTCCAAAACATATCCAAAAACCAAAGCAATCGGAGACGAACGCCTGAGGGGGTGGTTTCACCCCCTAAATATGAAAACGGGCCGCTATAAAAAAACATGTATATTTTATTTTTCGTTCCTCTAAAACATATCCATTAACCAAAGCAATCGGAGGCGGACACCTGGGAACCACCTCTCCCCGTCAGAAACACTCGAGCAGACAGATCTGTCACGCTGAAATCTTTTACACACCAGGACTCCGCGATTATCATCTTCAACTTGGTGTCATCATTCGTCACTGTACCCACGTCGATTCGTTTGGGTTTCACTGGACCTGACCAGGGCACCCTGCCCGACCGGTAGATATTGTCCAGTCCACGTGGCGTGGCAGCGTTATTTCGTTCACGTACACCGGCACGCAGTAACTGATACACCTATGTGACGCCTGCGTGAAACCGTAGGGGCGGGCCAACAGCGAGGAAGAAGGACATGCACACGGGCTGCGGCCGCAGAGCAGAGGAGAAATAGAGTTAGCGATAGAGGCAGAGAGAGCGAGTGAATGCGGCAGCAGCAGCTACCGGCATCACAATAATGAGCTAATGAGTGGTGTCTGGCGCTCCGCGGCGCCGCAATTTTCAGTGCGCAAAGACGTTAGTAGACCGTTTCCAAGCCGCCGCACAGTGGGACGAATCGACATTTAAGTAGGCATTCACTTCATTTTTTACATTTTTCATCATTTTGTGATTACTAGCTTTAGATTACAGAATTTAGATAATGATTTTATAAAAAAAAATTATTTTTTATTTTTTGTGAAAATAGCCACATTCATCTGGATTAGCCAGGCATAGCGAGTTGGGGTACATTTCGTGACCCCAGAGTTTACCGCTGGAAAATTTTTAGGCGATAGACAAACACACAATTAAGATTTCTTGTTACAATTTTCGTATTTTTTTAAATTAAAACAATTGGTCGAATTTGTTCGTAAATTTAAGCATACCTCTTAATTCTGGATAGACTTCAATTTCACAAAATTCAATTTTTATATCCGTCCGCATCCGACCCTTTGAAAAATTGATATTTTTTTGCACTAAAGCAGGTGCAAGTCTGGAAAAATGTACTATTTTACTTCAATTTATTATTTTCAATAATAATGGTGCAAAATGAATGTTTTTAACTTCAAAATAATCTAATTGAGTAATTTTCAAATATAAGTAATATATGTTGGAAGTGAAGCACACAGAGGTGTGAAACGTGCAAAAGTATGAATGAAACGCTAGATAAATAAGAATGAATCATGTAATCAGAGAGTGATTGGAATCGACTTTTGGGGAAACAAATAAAAAGGAAGCAAGCAAGTTCTAATAATGACTCATGACAATCCGCTCCTGAATTCAACAATTGACTATCGTTTGCCAGCCAATAGCTGAAATCCCTTGCATCTATCACGTTGTTAACATGCGATTAATAAACAAAAATTTGGAGAGTTTGCAATGAACTTGGCAAGACAGTACGTTGAATTGTATGGATAGTATTACATGCCTCCAACTGTACATAAAATATTAATTCATGGCCAACCATGAAAATAATAAATTGAAGCAAAATAGTACATTTTTCCAGACTTGCACCTGCTTTTGTGCAAAAAAATATCAATTTTTCAAAGGGTCGGACGCGGACGGATATAAAAATGGAATTTTGTGAAATTGAAGTCTATCCAGAATTAAGAGGTATGCTTGAATTTACGAACAAATTCGAACAATTGTTTTAATTTAAAAAAATACGAAAATTGTAACAAGAAATCTTAATTGTGTGTTTGTCTATCGCCTAAAAATTTTCCAGCGGTAAACTCTGGTGTCACGAAATATACCCCAGCTCACTATGCTTGGCTAATCCAGATGAATGTGGCTATTTTCACAAAAAATAAAAAAAAATTTTTTTTTTATAAAATCATTATCTAAATTCTGTAATCTAAAGCTAGTAATCACAAAATGATGAAAAATGTAAAAAATGAAGTGAATGCCTACTTAAATGTCGATCCGTCCCACAGTGCGCCGCTGCGTCTTTTTCTCGTCGCTGGTGATCACTGCGATGTCTGAGATGAAACTGAACAGATTGTCGCGTTCCATTTAGCCTAACAGGAAAATTTCCACGTCACAAGCATGATGCGACTAATGTAATTTTGTTACCGCGAGGGTTTGGGGAGAACGGCTTCGATAATCAAGAACGATAATTGAATCAAAATTTGTTAAGAATTTGTCTCTAATCGGAGACAGTCCCCGAAGTGTCAATCGCCGATTTTAGTGAAACTGTAGTGTGATATATTCCTCGTGAAAGTATTTCAAACGTATTTTTTTTATCGGCCCATCGGACATGTCGAGGGGGTGAAAACAGCCCTCAAAGTGTGGGGTGGGAAACATATTTCCTTGAGTCTCTGGAAAACTGTTTACATAGCTGAATTCGTCGTTTGAAAATACACAGTTTTGCAGTTTAAACTTTTCACCTGTAGCGAATTGTTATTGAGATATGCAGGGAAATAGTTTTTCGACCCCAACTTTTTGAGGGATGTTTTCACTCCTTCAATATGGGCGATGGCCGATAAAAAAGATACATGTCAAATATTTTCACGAGGACTATATTATACTAAAGTTTAATCAAAACCAGCGATTCACACTTTGGAACTGTCCCTTGTAAGAGAAATTATTTTGATTAGATGTGAGACGTGCGATCAAGAATGCTACGAGTGGATTAAAGACCGCTAGTAAATATTTAAACATTCATAATTCCTAAAAAAAAATATCAGTATTAATTTTATTTCTACCTCGTCCATAAAATTCCAGTGTTTAGAAGGATGACAAAACGGGAAGAGACGTGTTAGGCGGTGTCGTTGCTATTAAAAACCGTAATACGCTATCTATCGGTGCTTGATGAAAGTACTTCCCGCAATTATTGTCAAGTTTTGCAAGGATGGGAACGATTTCGCTGTTGTGCCTTTTAGTTAACTGAATCTGTCAAGTTCGCGGTCGGTGGCATTATCGTTCGAGGGCTAATTGAAGCACTGACAACATTGTTGAAGAGTTCTGCGCTTCCGTTATCGAGTTAGAAAGTTGTAAGCGAGAGTGAAATACACAAATGTTACCATTTCAACAGTGAAAGTATATCGCAAAACTTTGTTGACTTGCTGTTCCTGCATAATGGTGCCTTTCCTACAAGATTTGAGTAATGGGGTAAATTCAGAGGAGCCACCCTTTTCGATTGGGAGCCAATAATAAATTCGGTTTCGTACTAATCTCAAAGATTTATTTTTTATTACAATAACAAACTCATATTCTACTTAGGAAAAATAAAAACCATTCTAAACTTCTCTCGTGCAAAGTCAATAAAATGTTGAAAAAATGAGTGTTTGGTAAAGTGGCGTCTCTCCCGAATTTACACTAAAATAAGCTTCTCTTTCCAAAGCTAATTCATACACCTATCCAATCCGGAGGACTACTCGGTTTCGAATCATCAAACACACCTCAAACATTCGTAACCCTTCCAGTTTGATTTTCACAGGGAGATGCTACGTTTTACAATTTTATATAGCCGGTTAAACATCCAATGAATCGCCTGAAGTAGTTCTTCCTACTCGTCCCAGTCAAAGCCGTGTTGTAAAGCGTGGCATACCGTAAAAGTATACTCGTTCGCCATGTAAAAAGTCGTATTTACTGGCCACGGATGTTTCCCTTCTTCGTGATCACCGCGAGGCAAGAAGCTCGCGCTCGAGTTGCGTGAGAACAAGTCAGGACACGACGAGAAAATAAATTTTATGGATCCCCTGGGCCTACCGATTGGCGTTGGCAGAAAAACCCACCCCTTCTTTTCTCTCTCTCCTGCCCCCCCCCCCCCCCCCCCCGCCCCTCTGGCGTTCGCCCTTTTCAGCTGCTTAAATTGTAGGGCTCTGCTAATGCTAGAAACGGCTTGGCTCATGTTCGCACTTTGTGATCGCGGTCAACAACACGCCTGTATCAACGGAGCCTCGCGAAAAGTGGATCGACGGCTTCCGCCGACGAATGAAATAAATCTGCATCCAGGCGCGGATTATTTTAGTTCAGAATTTAGTTTAGAAGCATTAGCTCGAATTGATATTTTCGTCCTTGTCCACAAAATTTATTTATTAGTCCCTTAGTGTCTTCTTTCGATTTCATATAATTATTTATTATGCAAGAACCTAAAAATTCTTCTAAACTGATTTGGAGTTACAAAAAAAAATTCCTTTTGACGCCGAAATACAGTAGGGCTGGGACTATTCGAATAACTTAATATTCGAATATTTTGCAAGTAGTCGAATGTTATTATTCGAATATTTAAGTATTCGAATACTATTCGAATATTTCAGTATTCGAATACTATTCGAATATTTCAGTATTCGAATATTTCAGTATTCGAATATTTCAGTATTCGAATATTTCAGTATTCGAATATTTCAGTATTCGAATATTTCAGTATTCGAATATTTCAGTATTCGAATATTTCAGTATTCGAATATTTCAGTAATCGATTATTTCAGTATTCGAATATGAATCGAATATTTCAGTATTCAAATAATATTGTATTTCCATCGGAACTATCTATGTGTGCAAAGTTTCAAATCGATCGGTTATGTTGAAGTGGGTTAAAATTAACTTACAAGATTTCACCCTGACAAACTAACGAACTCACAACTGAAATTAAATAAAAGCTTGTAAAAAATGAACCTACAGAACTTGATTTATAATTCACACCAGACTATTCGAATACACCAGTATTCGAATACTTAAATATTATAATACTTCAATATAATAATACTTAAGTATTCGAATACTATTCGAATACTATTCGAATACTTAAATATAATAATACTTAAGTATTCGAAAACTTAAATATTCGAATAGCATTCGAATACTTAAATATACTAATACTTAAGTATTCGAATACTTAAATAATCGAATAGTATTCGAATACTTAAATAATCGAATAGTATTCGAATACTTAAATAATCGAATAGTATTCGAATACTTGGCTATTCGAATTATATTCACCAAATAATTGAGCAACTGAAGTATTCGAATACTCGAATACCGTAAAATTCGACAAATAGTCCCAGCCCTGACGTGCAGCGTCCACGTTCAGGGAAGACTCCTTCAGTGAATGATCAATTTTTAAGCTTCCGCGTACTCGCATCTCCGGAACTCTGTGAAACCGAGTGAAGCCTGCAGAAAATTCGCATTACCCCGTGTTTACCACCGCGCAACCTATTACGCGTCCGGGGGTAGACGTCGCAAGAACCGAGATCCTATCGTACGCGCTTGGTAGCATCGTTTTTATCCGACCACGAGGCGGTCAAGCTGACCCAGATGTTTATCCTTGGCTGAAACAGCGGCGTTCAGTTCTGCTAAGGATTGCTTTTCACCTCGTTGCCGGTCTCACGTGACGAGACATGATGGTAGAAGCCGGCGGTGGACTCGTGGGTGGCCCGCTCCGCGTACGCGGCACGCCGCCCGTAATTATAGGTTCCTTATTTACCGCCTGTTACACACTTCGTTAGCACATCACTTATAAAGTGGTCGTGTACCACTTATTGCTAGTAGAGTAGCCGTGGCTCTTTCTCGCTTTTCGCTCCTCCCGAACCTGGTCTTCCACACAGTCCCCATTCGAATCGTTTAGATTGCCTGATCCTAGCCTAGACCCCAGAGGACCGCTTTGAAAAGGAAAATGTCGGCGATGAATTAGGTACGGCAATCGATTCAATTGAAATTGTACTCTGCGGTATAGGGTAATTGATCGGTATTCAGCGCTTACTCATGTCTCTGAAATTTCTGATTTGGGAGTCCGCTTTACCTCATTACTCAACTTCTCCAATCACTATCGTAATGTCGCTAAGGATGCCGCGAGGATGTTAGGTTTCGTAATGCGTAACACAGCCGATTTCAGGAATCTGTGTTCCCTCAAACTCTTGTATTTCTCCCTTGTTAGATCGCGACTTGAATATGCCTCTACTATCTGGTCACCCCAGCATTCCAAATATATTTATCTCCTGGAGAAGATACAACATAGATTCCTGAGATATGCTGCATATAAAACTGGTCAACGTATGGCGAGGCGCGATCATAACTATGTACCACTCATGCAATCTTTTAATATTCCTACTTTACAGATACGCAGAATTGGATCTGATTTACTTTTTATTCACAAGATCGTCAATGGTCTAGTTAACTGTCCACAGATATTGTGTTCCATCAATTTTCATATTCCGCCTAGGCAGTTCAGGGATGCCAGACTGTTTTACACGACTTCTTATAAGTCGAATTTTGGCTACTCTGATCCAATAAATCGTATTTGTGAAGTAGCTAATAAGTATACTGGCTCTTTTGATCTTTTCACCATATCTCATTCTACACTCAAACGTCATCTGAATATTCTAAATAATGTACTGTGATATCCTTCGTCTTTTCTCTATTTTTAGCTCTTACACTTTACTGTTTGCGATTGATTTCGATTACTGGTGCTTCTCACTCAAATTATTTTATAACATGCACCCTTTCACTCCTGTACACTAAAGGGATCTCTTTCCCGTTTACAATAAATAAATAAATAAATAAATAAATAAATAAATAAATAAATAAATAAATAAATAAATAAATGAATGAATGAATGAATGAATGAATGAATGAATGAATGAATGAATGAATGAATGAATGAATGAATGAATGAATGAATGAATGAATGAATGAATGAATGAATGAATGAATGAATGAATGAATGAATGAATGAATGAATGAATGAATGAATGAATGAATGAATGAATGAATGAATGAATGAATGAATGAATGAATGAATGAATGAATGAATGAATGAATGAATGAATGAATGAATGAATGAATGAATGAATGAATGAATGAATGAATGAATGAATGAATGAATGAATGAATGAATGAATGAATGAATGAATGAATGAATGAATGAATGAATGAATGAATGAATGAATGAATGAATGAATGAATGAATGAATGAATGAATGAATGAATGAATGAATGAATGAATGAATGAATGAATGAATGAATAAATAAATAAATAAAAGTTCGCAGGAGTGGATGTTGAAGAGTGGTAATAAAAATAGATTGAGGGTTAAAGATTTTTACGTCCAGGTTTAAGGAACATCAGGAACGTGAGAAGTTGTGACAGTTCGTTATACAGTTTCTTTATTGAAGACAGTTTGTTTGAAGTTTCTATCACTGTTTCAAACTTTTCTTTAGGATTTTTGAATGTTAACGAAAAATATGCTTGAGAATATTTTTAATCAAATTCTTCCGCGAAGAACTTATCGCTTCATCGAACTTGCAAATTCTTTAGACACGCTTCAGTGTTCGCAACCATGGTATCTGTCGTAATACCTTCTAAAATGTCATCAGTTTACTAAGAAGTTACTAGACAAGACTAGTTTTCGAGAAATATATCGACTCTTTAAGAGATTCAGTAGCCCAAATTTGGCTAAACTTAATTCCAACACTCTTACATCTGTCTTTCAATTCTTGCCTGTGTTCTGCTTCTGTACTTCCTTCATTATACTCTTACTCTTAGAGGTCCTCTAATTGTTCCTCAAGCCTAGAGGAAGTTCCAAAGCGTTAGAGTTTCCTGATTATCGGAGACAAAGCTCGATAGCCACCAAATGCGATCAGATGACGTTTTTAGAAACCTGATTTGCATAGAATAAATGTGGCGTCCTTCGACTGGTTGCTCGGCAAAAACAATAAACAAATTAAAAACTCGGTGAATTTATAATTTTGTCCAAGGGTGTATTTGTTGCATGGTAACTGAGAATACCAAGTGAATTGCTGTCCTTCTGTTGGTTCGGAGGATTCCCTTTCTTTGAAATTCGAGACTCCTTAGGAAATGCTGAGTTTGCCCCTATCTTTCCCGTTGAAAAGCATAGGCTGAACGAGGACGCACACAAATGAACGCGCAACAGTGGATCGCGGCGCGTTGTAGCGACGCCGAGGATTTTATGAATGAATCGCGTGCGTGCCAACTGGCCTATTAGTGGCGGAGCTCTGCCAACGGTAGCCAAGTCGTGTTGGAACACGAGAGCGTTTCTCAATTACTCCGCAAAGCCTTGCGATACACCTACCGCCGTGATTATTACCGAACCGTGACGTGCCTGCTCACCACCAAGGCTTCACGAAGGTCTTGGTCAAGGCGCTACCGTCACGACCTGCTTAACGCTTCCAGCGGAGATTTCAAGATAGCCAGTTTTCCCATGGCACTGGCAAATCGTTCGGCCACGATTGTACGGTTCGTTTCTTCTATCGCGATTCTGCAACCTTTTCTCTTTCAAAGGTCCATCATTGAATTCAGTTTGACAGTACTTGCCCCTTTTTATCTACCTTTGTGGAATCGCGCTTGTTATTACTCACAATCAGTACAAAGAATTGGTATTTGCTTTTGGAAATCACTAGAAAACGGTCACGTATTTGACCATTCGAGAAGCTGAGCACGCTAGAGTTAAGTTAGCGATTTGATCGAATTATACTAGGGCTGTAACGAATATTCGAATAATCTAAGTATTCGAATATTCCAATACCAGAGAATTCGAATAATTTCTTCGAATATTCGAATACCAGAGAATTCGAATAATTTCTTCGAATAGTCGAATACCAGAGAATTCGAATAATATCTTTGAATATTCGAATACCAGAGAATTCGAATAATTTCTTCGAATATTCGAATACCAGAGAATTCGAATAATATCTTTGAATATTCGAATAATCAGGAGTATTCGAATAATATCTTCGAATATTCGAGTAATCAGGAGTATTCGAATATTCTAATACCAGAGAATTCGAATAATTTCTTCGAATATTCGAATACCAGAGAATTCGAATAATTTCTTCGAATATTCGATTACCAGAGAATTCGAATAATTTCTCCGAATATTCGAATAATCAGGAGTATTCGAATAATTTCTTCGAATATTCGAATAATCAGGAGTATTCGAATAATTCCTTCGAATATTCGAATAATCAGGAGTATTCGAATAATTTCTTAGAATATTCGAATAATCAGGAGCATTCGAATATTCGGTCAATATGAAAAGAATTTCACGATAAAGTGTGAAGAAATATTGCAAGTTCAGATTCCTATTCGGTACAATCCGAAATTCGACCGCTCCGAATATTCGAATACTCCTAATTATTCGAATATTCGAATACTCCTGATTATTTGAATATTCGAAGAAATTATTTGTATTCGAAATTATTCGAATAGTCAAATAATTACAGCTCTAAATTATACATATATTAAAAATTAAAGGCGTTCTACTGAAATGCTTGCAAGAAAATCAAGTTCAATGTTTTACCTAATTTAAGTTGCAACCACCACAACTTTACCACAATTAAGATCCAATTACAACTCAACCTTAATCCATATAGTAGTTCCAGGTATACGCATACATTTGTTACTAATTTTTAATTATTCTCACGACTAGTTACTTAAATTGGTCTCATTCTCACATATATATATCCATAACAAGATTTGGAATGGGACATTCTTAGAACCCCTTTCAGAAGAGATTTAGGATATTAGAAGCCTATACATTAATATTTAAGTCCTCGCGGTTCCCCGATCTCACGCAATAAATTATCAACCCAAGGTCTGTCGGTTACCAACGTCGACGAAACGCATAGATAACATTAATCTAAGTTTGAATGCGCCTGCCAGACACCGTGCTGCGCAGCTTCGCCTCTGTGTCTCCGGCACGCCGAAACTTAACACGATGTCACGCTTCCTCGGGCCCAACTTGAACTTCGCGCGGGAGGGAAAGCTCTCCAGCGTTCAAGTGCCTCGCGGAACAACCAAGAACACGTACGACCGCCACTTTTCACAAGACGAGACAAAAAGGTGACTCCGAAACGAAGGAGCAACAGCGGTTCATCTTCGCTGAGCGTAAAAGGCAGGGAGCAGGTCTCGAGTCTTTTCAAAAGTTCGACAGAAGCGAAGGAGGAAGGCAGAGGGTAGCCCGGTTCGGACTATGCAATTTCATTCCACTTCCGTCGCCGTCATCGCTCCGCCACTCCCGCCGCCTCCTCGACATCCTCTTCTTACCCGCGCGATCCTCGCAAGCTTCCGTCTAGCGGTAATGAGGTTTCAAAACACCGGCCAGAGAAAGAAGCAGAAACAAACGGAAGGGGCCACCGTTCGCGAACGCTGGATTAGACCACGATGCATGGCGGCGGGTGGTTCCGTGGCTGGTGGTCGTCAGAGACGGGCGTCGTTTTTCGCCTCCATCCAACCCCCGTCCGCCACTCTCCCATTTGTCGTCGGTGGAAGGATGATCACCGTGCTGTACGTGCTGTCGGATTGTTAGTCTGCGGGCATTCAGGCAAAACTTTCTTGGGGGGATAATTGCGATTGTAATTAAAATTCTCGGGGTGAAAAGGAGCCCCACGGTATCCGCGTAGAAATGAGCAAGAGAGGAAGGAAGAGCCAAGGGATAGAGAGACGATGGGTTCGGGGGATGAGAGTGGAGAGCAGCAACCTGGTTGAAGCCTCGACAAGCCGGAGTGCCATAATTGGAACGGTCGCGTGCGCCTGCCGCAGGACAATGGACTCGTCCGAGTGCAAATTATTAACGCGCCCCTCTCTCTTACTCTATTCCTTTCTTTCCCTCTTGCGTGTAGAGCCCACCCTCCCCCGCCCCGGGTTCCTCCGGCCGTCCTCTTCCACCACTTCCTGCCATGAAACTGCCTCGAGAAAATCTCATTCTTCGCGCGCCCGCACACGGTTCAAATGGGATACACCTACAGCTTCGATTTCTCACATTTCTTCTGTTAGATACGTGGCCTTTTTTTTTTTTTCTCGCCACCTAATATCGCGCCCCCTGTGTACGGCCACTTCTCCAAACATTTACAGAGCAGCCAGTGTTAAGTGTCTAGAGTGATATCCATGTGATAAGGAAGGGTATCGTCGACGCACCGCTTAAAGCTCCGGGCACATTTATCAGTTCCGCGACGGTTTAATGCGGCGAGTGTTAGTGGGCTCTTGGTGCCAGTATTATCGGTAACTGAGCCGCGTTTTGTCAACTGCTCCATTCCAAAGCAGGGAAACGAGCTTTTTTTACCACTGACATTGACAGCACTGAACCGTCACGGAAATGGTGTGTGCGAACCCGCCTTTAGTCTGCCCCGACTATCTACTTAGGGTTGTCACGAATATTCGAATACTTATTGTAAGTATTTCGAATATTCGAGTAATTAAGAGTATTCGAATATTCAGAGTGATCGAATTTCGGATTGTACCGAATAGGAATCTGACAAGGGGACACTAAGGTCGACGGGAAACGGATTTTCCTGAACCTTGCAGTATTTGAAGATGTCGCCTCCGAAGTTAATTTGGCAAAGCAGTAGGGCGCGCTTCTCAAGATTTTCCGAGAAAATTGCATTTGAAAATCGTTTATAGTGTGTGCTAGGTGTCGCAAAAATGATTGTTTTCCATGCTTTTATGATGAACATCACCCTGGCTCGTGTCATACTAGCATGTAAGTAAAAAAGGGAAAAGTAAAAAAAAAATAAAAAAAAATAAACTGAAACTCGAAGAAAGCTAATTGCGAAAATAATTCGATTTTCAAATGCAATTTTCTCGGAAAATCTTGAGAAGCGCGCCCTACTGCTTTGCCAAATTAACTTCGGAGGCGACATCTTCAAATACTGCAAGGTTCAGGAAAATCCGTTTCCCGTCGACCTTAGTGTCCTTTTGTGAGCATGAAATATTTTTTCTCACTTTATCGTGAAATTCTTTTCATATTGGCCTTTACATTTACTATTTGCTTTTCAATCGATAAATTCGACATTATTCCAACTGTTTCGAGTATCGGTAAATGCATACGTATGTAACGTAATTATCCGAAAAAATTCTTTTTAGTGCAATATTTTATTTGAATAATAAATATCTACTCTTTGCAACAAAGTATTCCTTCTATTTATTCGAATAATTCGTCATTATTTATTTAAATAATTTGTTCGAATAACGATTGTATAATAATTAAAATAATAATAGTAATAACTAATGGTTGTTTTTGTTTCAAAATTTATAATTTTACCGAAGATTCCTAAAGTTTCAAATTTATCGTTTGAAACACAAATAATTGTAAAGGACAATATGAAAAAAATTTCCACGATAAAGAGTGAAAAAATATTTAATTTTCAGATTTCTACTCGGTACAATCCGAAATTCGATCACTCCGAATATTTGAAGCCTATTCGAAATTATTCGAATTATTCGAATATTCGAAGCCTATTCGAAATTATTCGAATTATTCGAATATTCGAAGCCTATTCGAAATTATTCGAATTATTCGAATTATTCGAATCACATTATTCGTATTCGAAATTATTTGAATTATTCAAATATTCGAATATTTGCAGCTCTAGGTATCTACCCGAAGCTCTTTCTGCCCATGTATCTTCGCTACCGCCTCCATAATTGGCAAGCTCAAAATTGTGCATTTTCCAGCGGTGTATTGGAATTCTGACACGCTCCTTGGATCAAAATCACTGCATAGAACATTTCCACACATTTTCGTATTGGGAGCTGATCGAGTAACTAAAGTAACAAATACGGTTTATGCTTCCAAAGTAACAAATTTGTCGCAGGCACTGTGTATTTTGTACAGTCATGTTACGACTTCATTTCAGTACAGTCACACCACCAACAACTTTTTCTAGATTTTCTGTTTCACTCGATTGGTCATGATATTCCTAGTGTATTTGCCATTGAACTAACAGGACCTGAAAAGTTGAGAGTATTGCAGATGTTAGGATGATTGACAATCGGCATAATACATGCTTGTTCTGAATTTCGTATAGGCAACAGTGTTAACAACTTTACGTATTTTGCAGTAATACAAATTACTGTTAATCTGGGGTTCTTCCTGGAGGACCACTTTGTATTCAAGTGAATCAGGGCGTCCAACTGTGAGATGAATAATGACTATAACGGATATCGTTCAGTTGCAAAATAATTCCTTCGAAAGAATCTAAACCCATCATATTTCTGATCTAGAGACGCGGTAGCGTCTCGACGCCAAGTACAGGAAAGACACCCTGTATATGTCGACTGTCGCTACCGCTATCATTTACTCGTCGCCGGGCTAATCCAACCTAACCTGAAACTTATTTCATTAATATCTCATGACGCCTGCTATATTTTCTAAATTTAAAGGCATTTTTCTTATGTAAACCGCATATAAGCTTTCGAATAAGACCAAATTTCAATAAAATCTGTCCACGCATGACAGAGATTTCATAATATCGTCTCATGAATCTGTCAGAAACGGTAAGATTTTTCTTTTCCTTCTTCTCCTTCTTCTCCAGGCCAAATTTTCGTCAACATAATACGTATACGCGTTACACGCACACCTTCAGCCAAAAATAAACTAACACATGTTTCGTTCGTCATACGCGTTACACGCACACCTTCAGCCAACAGAAACTAACACATGTTTCGTTCGTCAAACGCTATTACGTTACCTTCACTATGCAATCTACTCCAAATTTTGACAGCTTACAGTCAGGTTATAAACCTGGCGAGTGTCAAATAAGGAAAGTTGTCAAAATTTTCTGAAATGTCACGAGTTTTTACACCACAATCCACACAAGACACTGAATTATTGTCTCAATTAACAAGGTAAGTCGCCAAAATTTTTTAATAGAATTTTTATGGGGATTTGTTTTTATACCAGCAAATTATTTTTAATTTAGGGTTTTTATGTAAAGCTTATCACCATAAAAACTTCAAAAAGGTAAAAAAATTACGCCAAGTACATGAAATCAAATAAATCACAAAAAATATAATATAATATAATATATATTAAAAATTATTTGAAGTCATTCCCTATGCAAATTATCTTTGTAAAAATAAGTGATACCCCCATAAAAAACTTCAAAAAAGTAAAAAAATTACGCCGAGTACACGAAATCAAATAAATCACAAAAAATAGATGATAATATAATATTAAAAATTATCTGAAGTCATTCCCTATGCAAATTATCTTTGTAAAAAGAAGTGATATCCCCATAAAAAACTTTAAAAAAGTAAAAAAATTACGCCAAGTACACGAAATCAAATAAATCACAAAAAATAGAAGATAATTACAAAATAAACAAAAAGTTGTGAAATCAAAATGAGCTGCAAGTACATAAAGCTGCTTTCCCGCAGCGTGCAAAGGTGACACTGTGTAACGCAATGTAAGATTCGGTGCTTTCCAACTGCGCTTAATAATATTAAGCAGATATATTTTTATAGAATTCCATATTCCGTGACTCGATTAAATTCAAATTTTCTTCAAATCGTCATTTAGAAACACCAAGATTCTTCTCATTTCAAACATGTTCATTTCGAAGGCAAGACTCACAGGGAAGGGTTAGATGAAGAAATAGTTCGACATTCATGGAAACTCACCTGCCTAGCTAAACCAAAAAACAGCAGGAAAAGTAAGGGCACAAGAGCAAGCCGACGAACATTACCGGATGCGAGGTCGAGGAAGGATCGGAAATTCTCCATGCATCTAAAGCAATTCCTTAGAAACCTCGGATTGATCTGGAATATATTCGAAGAGAGCCGCTCGCGCGATTGGTATGGTACCCGCGCGGGGTTGCATCGCAGGTGAAAAGCTACAAAAAAAATCGAGCTGCACGAGCTTCGGCGGGAATACCGAAAAGAGTAGAGGCTGCGTTCCCGATACTTGCGAGCCGAGCGGCCGAATGGTCGGCGCTCCTTTGTTTAGCCGAGATCATCGGGGGGGGGGGTTTATCCGTCCAGAGATAGATGTGAAAGAAGGACGGAGAGGAGAGAGAAGGAAGGTATAAACGATGAAAGCGGGACCAACGGAGGAGCCGGGTGGCTTTCCGCGCGGCACAAATCCAAGTGCAGAAATCCTTCTGACCCCTTGCTGGTCCTCCTCGCCGCCCCTCCGCACCTCTATCCAACATTCTGCACGGTCTCTCTTCAGCGGAGGAGGCTGAATGGCGACGAAGGTGAAGGAATGCGAAGGAGCAAAACTAGCGGGGAGCCTAGGCGTAGGCGCCGCTTCGACGCTGGTAGCTAATGGTGCCGGGCGGTCGGCGGTGTGGTGGTGGCGGCCAATCAGGGGTGAGTTCCATTTAAACTGCGCTCAGGGTGCTCAGCCGCGGCTGAAAGGCATTTAGCCAATCCAAAAGGCCTCCCCTTTCATTAGACATCTCACTTTGTCTCACTCCCCGGCTCCGAAGGTTTATATTTTAAATGCTAATTGCAAGTTTTTAATGGGCCGTGCCGAGGCCTCTGGCTTCCCTCATTGTACTTCCTCTTGCATTGCGTTCAAGGAAGCGAGAGAACGGGTGGGCTCGATGGAGATACGGGAATAAAGAGAGAGAGAGAGAGAGAGAAAGGCAGAAACGGGGGAGGATGCGGCAAGGTAGGATTGGGAGATAAAAGCGAACCGTGGGATTGGCGGAAGAGAGAGAGAGAGAGAGAGAGAGAGAGAGAGAGAGCGAGAGAGGGTAGGAGGAGAGGACAGAAAACAAACTGTGTGCCGCCGATGGGACGAAAGAGCGCTAAGAGGACGCTTCTGCAGAAACTGCTACCGCGCACGGGTGTTTGTTCCGCCGCCGGTTATAATGAAAAAATTACGGCTTTCACGGGCATTATGGGTACGCGGGCACACGCGCACCGCGCGCGCGCGCGCGCATCCCGGCACCGTACTCCGAGCTCTCTGGCAGACCGTGCGTGAGCAACCACCTTCATGATTTCCTCCCGTCGTCCCGGAACCAGACCGTCTCGAATTAAGCGCGGCGCGAGCACACGCGTGACGCGCTCCGTCCGCCGAGCCGCGCCGATGCCAATTACCGGGACACACCATCGCGGGCCCTTGCCTCCTTACCCGCCGCGCCTCACCTTTTACGCCCAGACGCTGGATTATGTTAATAAATCGGGCGAAAGCAATTATCCCGATTAGATCGCCAGATACGCGCGTGCACCCCTATCGGAGACGCGCCTTCGTGCTTTTCGTCGTTTTCACGAGCCTCGCTGAGAACCGCGCGGCGGCAACCGCCGTCCCCAGGAAGGCGCCGGCATTTTGACCCCGCCTCGTTCTCATCGCGATCGTTAACTCCGTCGCAGTTTGGTAATTGCGCGTGACTCGTAGATCCGTCGAAGCGAGGAGCGACATGGGAAGCGCGAGAAAATTGATTTAAGAAAGATTCGGGGGTTCGATCGAACACGTAAAATTCCGATAGAAAATGGCCCCCTAGTGTCCTTTTGCCCCGCAGCTTTTGTTTGCGAGAAAGTCAATTTCATTCTTCGAACTGAGCAGTTTTCCGAACAATGCAGGAGAGAATCGCCTGATCTTTTATATATTTTCATTCTATGGCCTTTGTTCCGTGTGCGCCACGATTCTCCATCAAGCTTTTTCGAATTTACTTCCGCTTATAAATGTTGTAACTGCCCTTGAGGGATTTTATCTTAACACATATTCGCTTTTTATACGAGATTACCTGTGCAGTCTAGAGCTCTTACTACCCGACCCGCCGGGTACCCGTGAGATACCCGACTAACCGGGTAAACAAAAATTACCCGGGTACCCGGGTAGACAAAAATTACCCGGGTATCCATGAGATACCCGAGTAAATTAGACGTGATGAGATAGTTGAGAATTTCGATTTGACAGCCGATCGTCTTTCGACTTTCGATCATTTTCGGCTAACATCAGTAATGAACGGAATAAACTTCAAGCGATTAAACATTTTATCATAATATCCATAATCTTAACGTGCACACACACATTCAATTGCTTGACGTTTATTCCGTTCATTACTGAGGTTAGCCGAAAATGATCGGAAGTCGAAAGACGATCGGCTGTCAAATCGATGATCATTTACCCGGGTATCGCACGGGTACCCGGGTAGTCGGGTATTCTACGGGTACCCGGGTAATTTTTGTCTACCCGGGGTCTCACCGGGTACCCGATACCCGCGCCAAAAGAATAGCTCTAGTGCAGTCCTGCAATTTAAGAATAGGTGAAGTGCTAACTTTTTTTTTATTGAAGTGCTGTTCTGATTCTCCTAACACGGATGAGCCGACTTCATTCGAATGAGGAATCTTTAGCCACATCAAATTTGTTGCACGCTTTCAAAAAAAAAAAAAAAATAAACTACTGTTCCTGTAGCAATTTAATAATACTTTCTCTAATTTCACGGTTGCAACACTTATTACACATCTACTACTTACTGTTCTCAACAACCTCGCGCGCAGAATAAAAGTTCATGGAGATAAATTTTCGAATATTTTTTTCACATGACGAAGAAACTAATTGTTGGTAGACACTTAGAATTTATTTGCGCATAAATTTAAATTAAACACGACACAAAAAAGTGTGTCATGATGAAACTCGAACCTGGACTGTCGGATTATCAATGTCCGATTCTGGCCGTTGAGTTATCATCTTGAAAGAATTAAATCGAACACCTACGGCGTTAAATATTTCTTAAATTATTGGATGCCTAACCGAACATATGTCAAATCTTTCTCGGCTCTCCATCTGTTAGCAGAATTTCGTTATAATCGCTACATTAATGATGCTAATCCGTTGTCGGAACCTAGCAGCTACCCCGCCTGGGGCACTCTAGTCTC
Source organism: Andrena praecox (assembly GCA_963932275.1). Lineage (NCBI taxonomy): Eukaryota > Metazoa > Arthropoda > Insecta > Hymenoptera > Andrenidae > Andrena > Andrena praecox. Next base: position 11,004,527 of record OZ010729.1, read on the forward strand.
CGGGTAATACTTGCACCCGCCTGTCTTCAACTAGGGTTAGCATGTTAGTACGTTATCACACTTGCGCAAGCCTTGTAACTATAGCTACTATCTTTTCGGTGCGACTCGCAAATATCTGCGTTCTCCACAGAGTTAAATTACAGCCCTAACGTCCCCTACTAAGATGGCCCTTATTTATATGTGTCGAATTTTTTTTTGTATTTATTTGCTCACACACACCCTATAACGGTGCCATTTCATAATGAAAATGGTCCCTGAAAAAGATTATTGCAATGGGACAGCAGGAAAGGGTGCCGACCAGGCGTTAAAGTTTAGAATTCTTCAATGGTTCGAATTTGAAGAATTTCTCAGAAATGGTAAGCCCTATCGAAATTTTGTTCAAACAATATTAAAAGAGCATTCAATTTTCTACAATTACTGTATATATAACTTTTTCGTGCTTCCAACCGTTTTTTAGATAATAGCACCTCGCACCTCGCGTATACGGCGTGACGTATTGTCTATACGCGCGCAGTGCCGTCCTCTCTATATTCAAACGCTATTATCTAAAAAACGGTTGGAAGCACGAAAAAACTATATATACAGTAATTGTAGAAAATTAAACGCTCCTTTAATATTGTTTGAACAAAATTTCGATAGGGCTTACCATTTCTGAGAAATTCTTCAAATTCTTTAAATCTTCTTCTGGGACTAAGGAAGAAGTCTCCTGACGATTACCCCGTTACAAACCTGAATCTACCGCTGGCGATCTTGCAACAAGTATCGACACAGCAAATGGTTATTTCTTATATAAGAGACCGAAGCATAATTATTGTTGGTGCGGAAAACAGATTTCCCAGTGACACGTGACCCTCCATATTCGACTGAATATCTCGAAATCTGTAGCCAGCGAACGTAGAAGATGACTCTTTTTCCGCGCGCGCGCGCGTTCCTTTTCAAAATGTATAGGTGCGCGCCGCGAGCGGAAAACCGCGGGACGAGTGGCACGTAAAAAGATGGCGCAAGGAGAGCAGAAGAGCGGAAGGAGAGGGGCAACGAGGAAGAAGTAGCTTGTAGAAAAAGCGAGGAGCTGAATGCAAGGCAAGGGAGCCAAGGAAGTGAAGCCGACGACGTAGGAAGTCGAGAGAAAAGACGAGGAGAGGCGCGCGCGCGCGCGCGAGGTCGGATGGGTGCTCGCATTATTAGCACGTCGAATACTCGGGAAACTTTAGTTAGAAAAGCACATTTATATTTCAGGCTGAATGGCATTATGAGAGCGAAGGAATACAACCGCGTGAGCGCACGATAACGAGGTTGTCGCGGCGCTCTGGCTCAAGGAACAGACAAGAAGAGCAGGGGTAGACGAGGCAGCGGCACAGCGAGACCAACAGCGTGTGCAGGGGACCCCGGAAGGCGGAGAGAAGAAGAAAAGAAAAAAAGGAACAGCGACATCGACGCGAACCCAGGATGAGGAGGACGACCACGACATCGATGGAGCAGGGAAAACGGCAGAAAGAAAGAGGGAAATACGACTTCTTCAGGATCCTTGCTGCACCCTCCGGCACCGGGACCGACGGCTGAAAGGAACAACTCGCCGAGGAGGAAGAGGATTGAAAAGTGCCGTGGCTGAAAGCCCGATTATTTTCCGCTCCTTGTCGTTCCCGCCTAATCAGCGAATTAAAGCAAGCCTGCGGGGGCCAGCATCTGTCTTCCCCGTCTCATCCTCTTTTATCCGCTGAACGCCAACGTCGACCACCGCACCCGACCTGCTCTCTCGCGACCCTAGCGGGAAGGAAGTCGATTGTGTTGGCTCCTGCGACCGCGGAGACGGATCGGCTCAAGAGGGAACCGGCATTCCCAGATCCGCGGCGAAAAATCGTGTCAGATGACCATTGTGTCTCCGAGCCAGGCTGCGCTCTAATTTCCTTTTGCTCCCCCGGTAGGATGCTGGCCCCCGGGGATCTACCTACGCCAGGCTATGACGATCTGACAGACCCGGCGATGATCGTTAAGAAGCGTCTGTTAATTCCTCAAAGAGAGACTAATTGATTCCTGCGCTGAAAGTTCCACGGTACCGTGGTGTAGGTTGTACCTGGAGAAGTGGCCGATGGGCACGGAGGACATGAATGGGACAGCGCTTGGATGTTGCGGAGTCATCGAATCAAGTTGCGGCCGGGTGGATTCATGAATCCAACCATTTTCGCGCCATCAAAGCCAGCATTACCCACCTTTTACATCGAAGCTTCTTGGCTCATTAAGTGACGGGTTAGGTGGTTTTACGTCCTGGCGATTCCCGTATAAATTGTAGTGCCAAAGGAACCCAGCGGAACCCAAGCTACAGGCACAATGAGAGCTTCTATGAGATGACGCTTGAGTTGTCAGCTGCTAGCGCAAGAATTTCAGTCTCTTACTATAGGAGACGGAAAAAGGAAAGCCACGGCGCCGGGAATCGAACCCGGGCCGCCCGCGTGCTGATCAGCAGCGTTAGCCACACCGGCTACGCCGACTCTCTCCGCGGTTCCTGTCCTCCGAACTCCTATCTAAATGGACGCCACCTATGTGCTAATGTCACACACTAGGCCGTTGCCTAAATGCCCTGTATGCCTACTACAGTTCGGCCATACCTGACATATGCGCCGCCCTCGGCCATAATCCAAGAGGCAAGCCTAAACTAAGGGTCAGAATCCCACTTCTGAAATTATAGGAGACGGAAAAAGGAAAGCAGCCACGGCGCCGGGAATCGAACCCGGGCCGCCCGCGTGCTGATCAGCAGCGTTAGCCACACCGGCTACGCCGACTCTCCACGGTTCCTATCTTCCGAACTCCTCATAAATGGACGCCACCTATGTGCTAATGTCACACACTAGGCCGTTGCCTAAATGCCCTGTATGCCTACTACATTACGTAGAGGATCGTCCTCTAATTTACCAGGATTTTCAGGGGTTTAGAAGCGGCTCGTCAGTTCTAGAAGCCCCGAGTGCCTCCGGTGAGAGTCGAGGAGGAGACGAGTTTGTTCCTTCGCGTTATCAACTATTCTAGCGGCTTCGTTCTTTCACGAACGGATTTTACAATATTTCGCGACAATTAATCGTGGCGATTAACCGAGCGGCGATGAGATTTCCCCGGCGAAGGTTTCCGGCGCCGGGTCCTTACGCGCGCGTTAAAACATCGCCGCGGAATTACGGGAAGCCGAGGAGTCGAGACGCGTGCGTTTATTTACGCCCGGCGGCCGGATCAGCGGCTTCTGAACCGGCGCGGTTAAACGTCTGCAAGAAATTGCTCGGCGGCGAGAGTTTTCTATGGAGCCGGGCGGGCCCGGCCTCGTTCAGCCCCGTGATCCGCGAGCGCGGGATTAACGGCTCGTGGGAGTTTTCACGCGATAGCCGGGGCCACTCGTGTTTAATGTAAATTCGCAAATTGGAGAGGCCAGGGTAATCAACTAACCGCCAACGAGTAACTCCGGTAAACTCATTGAAATAGTTCATAACTTCGCCACTAGTTTTGGAGTTTCGGGGCCCCCCCCCAACTTCCACGGAATTTCCCACACCATACCCGACCGACCGACTGCCTCGGCATTGTTACGACCTACCTGCTAACTTCTCCGCACCGTTTTAGCCGCAGTTCGACGATATTCCCGCGAATCCTCCAGGAACGTTTGCCGCTGTTCGATCGACCCTTGCCCGCGTTACACCCGTCCCCCGTGCATCGTCGGCCGTCGCGATCAGCACCCTCGCGACAGGGAGTGCTTCCGGTGTTTCGAGCTGCCACAGACCGGTCAGGTGCTATTTAATTCGTGGGTTTTTAATGAACAAAAGGGGAACGCGAGCTGTCGTTCAGGTTGCATTTGGTGTACGGCGACATTGCACGGTTATCGTCGTATTTTGGACGTGGAGATACGTCAGTGTTAAACGGTGTTAATGGTTAAAAGTATTACCTATGGGCCTTAAATTAAGGAGCATCATGGGGGAATAATTTTTTAAAATGTTTTAGGCTTTAATATGCCTACGCAGGGTCGGAATAAAGAGTGTCAAATGAAAAGATTGTATTAAGGGGTTGTACCTAGTCAGGCGGCCGAAAAGGGGCGGATGTTTGTGAATTTTTTTCGAAAAAGCGGAAGCATATATTTTTACAGAACTTTTTGCATTTGAAAGAGCAACATTTAAAGAACATTTGGTAATTTTTTGGGAGAATGATATTTATGTTTGTAATAAAGGAGCAACCGACATCCAAGAAGCTTTTTTAAAAATTTGGTTTTGCGGGGAGCACTGCCAAAATCAAGAAACAAAAAAGATTTCGTTGGTATATTAATGCATCTTCTGATTAACGGAGGAAATTTTCGAAATATTAATTTAAAACAATGCGGCGGCTATTTAAAGTTGAAATCCTGATTTTTTCGTGCAAAAAGTTCTGTAAAAATATTGCTTCCGCCTTTTCAAAAAAAATTCACAGACATTCGCCTCTGTCCGGCCGCCTGACTAGGTATAGCCCCTTAAGGGGTTATGCCTACCTGCAAGGTCTGAAAATGCAAGTATTTTCGGGATTTTTTGGGGGAAAAACTTGAAGACTTTTTTAAGCAAACCTTTATGTATTAGAAAGTAATTATCTTATATTACTTGTAGTAATTATTCCAATGGAAAATATAAATAAATAAAAGAAATATCAGTGATCTCCCGGCAGCGATTTTTTTTTCAGTAGTTTGCGGTGATCACTCTAACTTTGACCAGATTCGTCTGAAATGAAAAATTCGAAGGAATTTAGTTAGTATATTAAATTATCTTGTCCTTAATCGTTCATTATCCCGAAAAATTAATTTGCTATAAAATGGCGGCTGTTCAAATTAAAATATCGATTTTCGCCGCAAAAATCGCTGATTTTTCATCTGTAAAACAAAAACTACGCAACGGAAATGAAAAAGCCACGATTAAGGACAAGATAATTTAATATACTAACTAAATTCCGTCGAATTTTTCATTTCAGATGAATCTGGTCAAAGTTAGAGTGATCACCGCAAAAAAAAATCGCTGCCGGGAGATCACTGATATTTCTTTTATTTATTTATATTTTCCATTGGAATAATTACTACAAGTAATATAAGATGTACACTTTCTAATACACAAAGGTTTGCTTAAAAAACTCTTCAAGTTTTTCCTCCCAAAAATCCCGAAAATACTTGCGTTTTCAGACCTTGCAGGTAGGCATAACCCCTTAATAGAATCTTAGGGTAGCTTCCAAAAGTGTAATATTACTATGTAGATTTTTCTTTGTAACTCACAAAGATGGGCAACATAATTGTCAAGTACATAGATATGAATTATGCTTCGAACGTATCTGAAAATTGAATTCCTATGTAAGAGTCGGCGACGTGGCTGCAAATATCCCCTTCTTATAAAGACATGTTGCAAGAAATTTACAAAAGAAGCTAGAGGGATCATTTCATAAACGAGGGGCTTCTTGTACGAAATTGAAATTAAAATGAGGAATGGCTAATTGCTAATTATTCTTAACCGTAAAAAAAGTGGCTTCAAATATAACACCTCCAGGACGTGTGATGGATTTCTTGACAACTGGAGTGATTCTTAAGTGGCACAAGAGCCATAAGTCATAAGTCAAGCACCCCGATTATGGCACGGAAGAGCCAGTGTTCTCGAGAGCTACAAGTGATTCTTTCATTATCATAAACTTGTTCCTTCTGTCGTGCGGTGTTTTGTTGAATTATTGAATTATTATTGTTGACGTATTAAAGTTTGAATTCAGTTTTCTTTTACAACAAAGAATCGAATTCCTAGACGGCTAAGTAAAGTCTAATGGTATTTTAAAATCACTTATATTGTAATTAATCCCATCAGAATTCTTTACAAGCTTGTTAACTATTAGCGGTTAATGTTCGAAGAATTGCTGATACTATATAGTCAAAAAATTCTGAAACATTGTGAATATGTAAGGAATTTCCCCCTAATTACAATGCAATTTTTGTTTGTCTCCCAAATTCACTCTAAAGGGGTGCAATAGACCCCCGAAAATCCGGCTATTTCCCGATTTTCTGTTATAACTCGTGAACTGTAAAATATTTTTTTAACCAAATAATAGATCTAATTAAAAGAAGCAACTTTTGTCTTGAACCTTTTTTTCTATCCCTTACAGCTCGCGAGTTATAACACAAAATCGGAAAATAGCCGAATTTTCGGGGGTTGGTTTCACCCCCATCGAGTGAATTTGGGCAGCAAAGAAAAATCGCGTATTGTAATCAGAAGGAAATCCTCTACATATTCACAAGGTTCCAGAATTTTTTGAATTTCCGTGTTCGGGATCTTCTAAGTAGTGAAACTGAAGAGTTATATTAGATCACGTAAGGTTATATTAAGCTCATTATTAAAACTAAAAATCTATTACACATTTTGGTGATCAAAATATTTCCCTTGCCTATCCATGACCTGTTGCCACTTTTCCGGTAAAAGAACAAATAGTTGTAGTAAAAAAAGACATTTCCCTGCAACCAACATCACCTAACAATGAACAAACAAATTTTTCCACTGATCTGATACTTCAGTTAGGCCGTCTAAACCCTGCACAAAATAAAAATGCAATGTGGTAAAAGTGCACATGGTATCCAAAACTGGGGAAGCCCTTTGCCAGTAATTTAGCGAAGACATGTTCAAACATGTGTCTTCACGTCCCCGTAAAATAAACCCGAACGCACCATTCGGAGCAATCACTTAGCAATTAAATATAATCCAATCGAACCGTATTACACGCGATAACGGTGGAAGCTATGAAACGCCGTCGACGAGCCGCAAAGAGTATGAATCAGCGTCGTTTATTGGACCAATAGAGGAAAAGAAGTTGCCGAAACGTTGGAGGAAGACCGCATTCGGGACATGTACCTGGTCCCGTCGCTCGCAAGTGGAGCCAATCGAATCAATTCGCAGGCCCATCGCGGAATTCTTGGCGCGGCTCCAGCAACCACTAGGCCACCTCGAGCAGCGTGTAAATGAATAAAACCGTCGTCCGCGGCTGCATAAAGAAACTGAACGCCACGGGGAAACAAGAGCATCGGGACGCTCGAGCATCGCAAATCAACCGACGGGAAAACAAACGAGCCAGCAGTGTCCGGCGATAAAATCGAGACGTTCGCCAGGGATTCGAGTGGAACTGTTTTTCGCCCCAGCGCTGGATAATAAACCGCATCTTTCGTGGCGCTTCGGTTTAAAAAATTACCGCGCTTCATACCTGATAGCAAATCGATTATGCGCGCGACTGTTCGTGCTCTGGTTAAAATGCTGTGCCTAGCTTTTTTCCATTTCTCAAGAATTGTTGGAATGTCTGAAGTTCCGCGCGTCTTTTAACTAAAATTAGAAAAACCTACGTCCGATTTATTAATTTTTCACAAGGACGGCACAAAGGAAATGATAAAACTGCTGTTCGCTAAATTGGACGTTTTGCGTGAGAAAATATTTGACACGTATCTTTTGTTATCGGCAATCATTCGTGTCGAAAAGGGGCGAAAAGAGCCCCTAAAGTTGGGGGTTGGAAACATATTTTCTGAAATTTTATAAACTGAGCAGGGGGCTGGATTCGTATTTAAAACATTCGCGCTTTAAAAAAGTGTCCCACGCCTAATAGTTCTTAGGATATTCCAGAAAATATATTTTCGCCACCCTACTTTAGGGGCTGCTTCAATTTTTGTTGCTGCTAGGTAAATACTAATTGAGCCGTTGCTTTTGAAAGTGGTATAAGTCCATTTATTCATACATTGAGATATTTAAGGGGTTGCGTTTGAATCAACTTTAAAAATATTCGTATACGTTAATCAATTCGGGTAATGTGTCTGAAACTATAAACTTGTTAAATTTTATTATGGAATAATGATCAATAAAAATGTCAAAGAAAATTAAACGATTTTTTAGCTGCAAATGGGCTTACACCACTTTCAATAATAACATATTATGAGAAATATAAACGGCAGCAATTTTAAATTTATATTTTAATTGAAGTTGGCTTTTGTGAAAGGAATTTTTTATGTAATAAATAATAATTAAAACGAAGAAATACATGTCTTCATTACTTACAAGTAAACGAATATTCGAGTTTATTAAGAAATAATTTCAGTTATGTATCAAAAGTAAATTACATCGTTAAGATAACTAATAATAACAAACTTATTCATATTTCAATCTTATTTCTCCTTTACACTTAGCATAGCGAAGTATTCTTTCCAAAAAAATGGACTTATACCACTTTGGCAAAAACATTCCTGCGATAACCTTTTACAGTTCAACTTTTTTTTTATTAATTTACGAGGATATTATACACCATTGCCTGCGTGATTATAAATATAAAAAACAGGATATCTATATCTGACTAAAACTAACATTAACTCATTTTCCAAAAAACAGACTTATACCACTTTCAAAAAACGACTCAATTGGTTCAAGCACCTCGTCGCCATCGTGTTTCAGTGAACACTGGAACACTGCTGAAAAGACTCACCACACTTTTTTTCTCATAAAATCCCGAGGTGATCTATTTATTTCTATCTACAATTACTTAGAATTTGACATTAAGCGTTCGCCAAAATCGAATATCTTAGTTGCAGGCTGAGTGTTTTCAAATTCGAAAGCACAGTGTTTCTGTGTCCCCTAACTTTCTCAAGGACCGCCAGACTACCACTCAGCCTTGTCGTTTTATCTGAAAATATCAGTTGGTAACAATAATACTTCCTGGCTTTTAAAAAAGCATCTATTCTTTTGAAAATCTTCTACACTAATCTGAGAATAGTGTAGTCTCCTCCAGAAGAAACAGTGCGGATTTGGTAGCCCAGTGGAGCGCCCCGGTGTCTTTACCATAATTAAAGAAACTGAGAGCAGCCGACTACCTTATCAGATTAAAAAGTTTGGCAAACGTAAATGAATGGTCTGCCATGGGCGACGAGAATACGCTGCGTTGGCGTGTGACGAGCGAGCTGGCGAGGGGCGAGGAAGACGAGGAGGACTGTTAGGTGGAAGGTAGTGGTAGAGCAACAGCGGCAGTGACAATGGTAGAGCAGGACGAGCGGCAGGCGGCAAGCAACAGCGATACCGAACAGCAGGGGACTGGCCGTCGACTGCGGGTTTGCAGATCCGCTCTTAGTATATTGAAACGACTATCTCTTCAGCATCCATACTGTATTCTCTGTCGTCTCCGCCCGCCGTTGTCCCTTCTGTCCCGCTTCACCATTCCCGCCTTCTCTCTCTCTCTCCCTGCGACTTCGGGTCTCCCGGCAGGGCCAAGCTCCTCTCGCGTCTCTGCTATTGCGTCATCCGTCACTTCGCAGCAAATCTTTTTTCGCTCCTCTCGTCGCGTAATTTTTTTACCCCGGCATGCGTAGCTGCTTCTCCTCTCGACATTCCCCTTTGCTTTATTAGTCCTGCACTTTTCCGAATGCGCGGATGCCATCGCTGCTATTTGATTACTCTGGTCCCAACGTTTTCGATTTCTTTGTTTTCTGACCTTGTTTCTTCACTGCTTTCCTTTCGGTGACTTCTCCGTTTCCTCTCTTTCGGCTTCTCATTATTCGCCCTGCTATTTCTCTACTCTCTCCGTCCCGCGTCGTTCCTCCCGTGCCTCCTTCTTCCACTCTCCTTTCTTCAGTCGCCCCTCGCTCCTCCATCCTCCCTCGCCTCCTCAACGCCAGGACCCTCGGCCACGTACATAAAACCCACGGATCTCTATCTTTTATTATACGAGATCCGAGATAGCCCCGTCCACTCCTGCCCCGCTCCCCTTGCCGGGGGAATCACGGTGACGTTCCAACCGGCACCGCTCTCCAAGGCCTATTGGCAAACTTTGCGAATCTTGGATCACGTCGGATTAGGTATATTCAGCAATATCCTCGGTGCCCGTGGAATTCTATGGAGTGCTCTGCTTCGACGGGGGGAGGTGGGATGTGCTTCTTCCTGATGTTTTCCACTGGAGTCATTGGACCGCTATAAAAAACTGGTTTATACACTGCTTTAGTGACATTTAGTGTTCCTTTGCATTGAGAAGCGAGTCCGTATTTCGGTCTACGTTTGCTGCAGAAAATAAATTTTATTCAAACTTAAAATTTTTTTGTATTATTTAGGATGCATCGGGGCTGTTTTCAAAATTTGCGATGGTGTGCTTTTTAATCTTCCCGATGTGCTCCAAAAATTTCAAACGAATTCACTAAACGGTGGCTGAGTTATAACGATTTTAATTTTCACTGATTTTACACGTACTCTTGTGGAAAGAGGCGAACTTGGCGGATAAAAGAGCTGAAAAAATGTTGACATTTGTTGACAAACCAATGTTTCCAATTTTGTTTTACTTGTATATGCATAGATGGAAATGTCTGCCGAGTTTCAATTATTTTCACTACGCCGTTAAGTGAAATATATATATTCTGAGTTCGTTACAATAACCGCCTAGCAACACTTCTCTGGCAACGCTGTGCCTCGCAGCCCTTGTCTGGCAACGCCGTGCCTCGCAGCGCCTCGCAGCGCTTATCTGGCAACGCTATGCCTCGCAGCGCTTGTCTGGCAACGCCGTGCCTCGCAGCGCTTATCTGGCAACGCTATGCCTCGCAGCGCTTGTCTGGCAACGCCGTGCCTGCCGCGATGCGAGCCTACTACACTTGAGAAACTTGCGAATTCGGGGCATTTTCACTGCCAAAAGTTCAGCAAATAATGCTTGAAAAAGCATTTGTAAAGTGAAAAATACCTTTCTCGGTGTGAAAATAAGACTCCAACTGTCGTTCGGGTTACTTACGTCTGGATTTACTGTGCGTGAGACGTAGATATTCAAGTATTTCAAATTTCATATACTTTTGTCGAATACTGTACGTCCGATACATCATTAAAACTTAGAATACTTTTTACTGGCTTCGAAACCATTCTTCACTCTCACTTTTAGTTATGCTACACAAAAGAGGTAGACAAGAGCAGCAACAGTTTAAACGGACACACTGAATTATCAGTTAATACGTCAGTATCAGTTAATACTTCAGTATTAACCTCCGTATTAACTGATACTGAAACCTTAACTGAGCACCAATAAACAAGCTTAAAACTCTAAAGATACAACATCGTTGCTTCGATTAGAATGAAGATAGAGTCACAGGTGGCCATTTTTATCGCACAAATCCTCGTCCAACGGTTAATAACTTCAATTCGCTGCCTCTTAGAATTCTGTTTACCGTATTTAAAAGCTGGCTGCGGAGTCGGATTTTAATATTGGCAAATTTGTTTAGATCAAGATGAATGAGCAATAATACAGGAGAGGAGGATCTGACGATAGAGTGACACGTTACATAAATCCGTGTATGGAGAGTAGTCGCAAAAAGAAAAATGTTCAGTATTTAAAAAACAAACTTTGCGATCTCCCGCCTCCACTATACACGATCCAGAATTTAATATTCTTCTTCTTCATCGTGGGTTTCTTTTAAGAACATTCAACGTCATTTCCGCCTTGATTCCTCCCCCATTTCCAACGAGGGTTAACTTCTTTGCTCTGCCACTAGCCAAAAGAATTAAGAAATGAAAAATCGAGTATATGGTTTCGACTCGATTTTGACGAGGCCCGGAATCTCTCTGGTCCTATCCAAAAGTCATTCTCGATCTCTCGATGTTGGGCAGGCCGAAGGGCGGGGAAGCTGTACGAGGGGCGGCAATGCCGAATAATCGTGCGTAGCACAGACAGACTTAAATCGATTACAGGATAATTCATGAGACGGAATCAGGTATGGGGTTCTGATAGAGCGACGAGATTGGGTAGAATAGGAAGCCGTGCAACATGGATGAGAGAGCAGCTCAGTTCGTGCAGTCGCCGCGAACAGGCTAAGACCACCTGTGAGTGGTTGCTCGGTTAAGCAACCGGGAGAGGCCATTCTGCACTGAAATAATTTTTAATTTACGTCACAGAAACAGTTGTATTCCTCTTTTAAAATCTTGGTTAGGGCTTCCGAGTGACTCTTAATCGAAAGCTTTCAGTAGCTAAAACAAAAATGATAACTGATTTTTATGACTCTTGAGGGAAGCTAGAAGAGCTAACGGAACTCCTAAACGAATGCCTCAAGCATTATCCATATATCAGACAAGCCAAGTACAAGTTACAAGCACTTGGGAAGAATTGAACCTACCATATCTTAGCAAGCTAGTACATAAAAACGAAAAGAAAAATAATCTCCCTTTGAACTATAAGAAATATATAGTATTCCTTTTTCAATTAAATAAAGAAGAATGGACTTGCTTGAAGTCGAATTATATAAAAAAAAAAAATGTCACAAACAACCGGTCACAGAAAATTGAAGAATCTTCTTGCTTCTAGCAAGAGATTTCAAGTTTCCTTGAATAATTTGTAGACGATCACCGTTGCTTCCTTGCCAGTTCCACTGGCCCATCGAACGAAGTTTTCCCAGCGACCAGCTGTGAATAACGAAACATCGTTTCAGCGGTATTCAGCGGTGTGTTCATCAAAACCATTTCCTCCGGACCCTGAAAACGTTCGAGCGGAGCGGCCAACAAAAACGGCGCTATGTAAAATTCGATATGCGGTTTTCAGAAGTTCCTCATGCAATTTTTACGGGGCAAGGGACATAGGCGCGAACAGAGAGCACGGCGGGAGAGGGAGCCGGGTTCCGGGGATGAGAGAGAGAGAGAGAACGGAGGGAGAGGAAGAGGAGAGAGTAAGAGCGGGAGGTGAGGTCTGACGCGAAGCTGTCGGGTGCGAAAGCCAAAACCGCAGAATGAAATTACTCCTGCTCAATCGTTTATAACTGCAGGATAAACGGATTATACCGTCAGCGTACGGCTCGCAGTTTATTTGTCATCCTGCGCAGAGTTCCGCCTGCCGTACACTCGTCGCCTGTGTACCAAAAATCACGCGACCTTGACACCCAGGACGCACGCACGCGGTGGTTCGCGGGGCTGCCCCGAGACGCACGGTGGTTGTAATTCGCTGTGCTCTATTCGTGATTAATATCGAGGGGAACAGCGGCAAGTCTGATGCAGAGGTGATGACGAAATGGAAGTAGAGGATCGCTTCTCTGGATGAATAAAGTGGAAGCGTTCAGTCTCGTGGTGAATGGATTCAGGGTCAGCTGTTCCCTTGATTTGATGATATTGCGAAATGAATTTCGTAACGCGTAACTGTAATAATTGTACAGTGGTCGATTCGTAAACGTTAACTGTTAAAATGGGAGCCTTTGACAACGGGGGATAGACGAGGAGGACGTGGGAGTACGAGCAACTGTAGTTGTCCATCTTCTATAGCAATTTGTTAGATGAAGAATATTTGATGGTAGAGGATTTCATTCGGTGTTCTTTTCTGTAGGAGCGGTTTGAAGTGTATCTTACAAATAATGAATTGTTGGGAAAAATTTGGACTCTAGAAACGGCAGAGGGGTGGTGCACCCCTCGTTGTCAGTAGCGATGGGAGGTCACAGAACCACTAATGTGTCATCCCAAAATAAATTACGTCTAAGGGTTTTTTTTAAGAATTTTATGAATTTTTTTACCCGTTTCAAGTCTCTTAAATGCGCAGTTAACCGATTACGGGTAGTTTACCCCCTAATAACGGTGGCTGACGATAAGAACATTATCCATACAGCAGGTTCTGACGCCAATGAAATTTATATCAGTTTTATTCAACACAATTTTTGTACCCCTTATACATTTTGAGGGGTGGTTTCACCCCCTACACGTGCTAACGGGCCAAAATAGAAAGACACGTATTTCTTATTTTTCGGTCCTCTAAAACATATCCAAAAACCAAAGCAATCGGTTTCATCCCCTAAATATGAACACGGGCCGCTGTACAAAAACACGTATATCTTATTTTTCGGTCCTCTAAAACAGATCCAAAAACCAAAGCAATCGAAGGCGGACACCTGGGAACCTCTCCTTGTAAGTGTTAAATTGGAAATGGTGATTAATACGTGATATTTAACCCTTCGTGGACACACTTCTGTAAAGTTCCGCGGTGGTCACACTGGGTCCAGTGGAGCCGGCCGATTTTTAAACAGTCACCGTACGAACTGTATCAGTCCAATCGAGTCCCAAAATTTATAATACACACTTTGAACATTGTAGAATACGGAATAGTCGCGTTTTAGTAAGAAATGAAATGACAACATCTACCAAAAAAATCGGAAAGGCAAGCCAGGACCTTATCGGTATCAAGCTCCAAAGTTAAAAAGCTGGTCTATTGGACCTAGTGTGACCATGAAGGGTTAAAAACTTGTATGGGCACGTCAGATCTGAATCGCTAAATTTAAAGAAATTAAAAGAGAATAAAACGTAAATAATAATATAAACTAAGGTAAAAGTACCAATAACTGGACACTTAAGGATATCAAAGTAGTATAGCTTAAAAATGGACTAAAAATAAATGTTCTTTTTAACAAAAGTGTCAATATTCGGATAAATGTTACTTCTTTCTATCAAATGAGCTACTAAAAAATTGTTTTCAGTGCGTTATTTTAATTAAATTGAGTAAAAACACAAGTAGCTATGTGTACCAGTACATGGACAATAGAATTCTGATTTGTCCCAGCGTCCCATTTTTGGTGTCCCAATACCTGGTCAATAGGGAAGATGACGCAAAGCACGGCGCAGAGGGCGCCACTAGTGTTTGTGCGAATGCTTTGCGCGCGGAGAAAGCAAATACAATTTTAGGTTATGTTGAAAGTGTAGCATGAAATTGACTAAAAATAGGACTTGAAAATAAAAAAACTGTAAATTTATGTACAATATACTTGTACTTACACTTTTGATATACAAAAATTTGAGAAAACCCAGACACCTTACCGGTTGGACAATGCGGTCAGGTATTGGGACTTCCCTTAAGCGTTCAAAATGCTGAAAGGCCTACCACCTGGACGGCTGGTCAGTTATTGGGACAGCGTGTAAAGGACAAGATTATTATGTACCGGTACATGAACACGTATATTTTTAATTAAAATCAACATTAACCGATCAGTGTTTTGTTTTGTATGTCACAAAAAAACTTCTCGAGATTCTGTACATACGTTTTCTTCTCAGAAAAACGTTATGTAACGTTTATTACCGTTACATTATGTAACGTTATGTAACGTTATGTAACGATTATTACCGTTAAGGAACTAGTTTCTGATCAGTTTAGAAGGTTTCCCGCTTTAATATTTATTTTTAACCTAATAAAACATTAAATCATAGACTTTTTTTATACTAAAAGTTGAATTAATGTTTAAACTTCAAGGAAAATTTTTAAAAAGTTGAAAATAAATATATAATTTAAATACTTATAAGGTATGGAATAATAAAGTGACTAGGAACTAGTTTTTAATCGTCTAAAACTAACAATACTAACTGCTTTCATAGACAACACATATATTTTTGAATTATCAATTTTTATGTTAGTAATTATTTCAAACAATTATTTATTGACATAAACTCAAAAGAACGATTTATTTCATGAACTGATCAAAAATTAGTGCCTGATCAAGAACTAGTTCCTTAACGGTATCACCTTAACAACTAACTGTATTTTTCTTAAGAATTACTTAAGAAATCTACGCAGAATTCAAGTGCACGCAGCCCCGATATTTAAAGACTGTTTTATATATTCAACTTTGCATCTAGGGGCTTTCCTAATTTTTTATATAAGAGATCAAGTTGCAAAATAACATATATTCCCAACAATATTGTTGTAAACTTTCTATGAAGCTTAGTAAAAATATAAATGTGATTGGTGTCCAGGTATTAGGGCGTGTCCAGTTATTGGTACTTTCACCTTAATAGTCTTATCAACTTCTGAACATTATGGAACTGGAAACCAGCATCGCTGATTCCGCTCGATTCGTTTTCCGACTATTATTCTACACAATGAAGTTGGCTTCGCTAACACACGTACGGCGGAGCACAGTAATAATTTATTCACTCCCGCAGTGGGCGTGTAAATACGGCTGCCGAATTAACAGTGTCGACAGTGCCGATGGAGCATTTTTTATTAAAAATAATGTAAAGTCAGAACGGTTAGCAAAGGACTAAACATATTTCTTGGAGGGTTGACGTTTCCTATTAGGACGCGTAAATTGTTACTTCAATAGCAGTATTCAATCAGGCTACCTCGGTGTTAATTAAAAGAAAGTAAAGTAGTTAGAAATTGCGTTTGAATTACGAAGCGTTCAACTTCGTCAGAAGCACCCTGCAATACCTTTTTAACTGTTATTCCTGCGTTCGTAGCTGCCGGAAATTTATGTCTGCGTGACGTGACAACGACGAATCATTTAATCGACCACGGATGAAGAAATATTGAAGGCATCGCACGTGTACGTAACGAGCCTGCCCGTTGAAGTGAAGTATTACAAAAGCCGACACGAGGGTTTTTTCATCCAGAGAGGTAGACTTTCCGTTTGGAAGCCACTTAAATGGCCGAGGAGAAATGTAGGGTGGTAGATGCATTACAACCCTCCGTAAAAAGAGCCTTGCGTACGATAACGGAACCGCGGCAAGCTGTAAATCCCTGGAATAATCTTCGTGGAGTAGCGTGTCCATACATTATACTACGTTAATAGCTATTCATCGACGTCGAGCAATTATCGATTATCGTCGACACTTAAAATGAAGTAGCGATGAAAAGAACAAAATACGAGATTAAACGAAAGCAATTTCCTGGTCTTCTTGGAAACGTCTATTAGTATCGCAGGTGTTCAGATGTTTAAGAAACAACTCCGGTGTCTACTGCTAACGCAACTGTCTTAATAATGTGCGCTAATGCCGTCAAATGGGGGTAACTTTGACCACAAAACTAAATTTTAAAAGAAATTCCTCTAGCATCTGTTGTAGGGGAGAGGCTTGCAGGTTGCCACTGCTTGCAGGTTGCCACCCCTGCTGCATTTCGACTTTCTAGTAGTGTCATAATCTCAACTCTGACTCACATCGACGTTAAAAGAGTAGTTGTCACTATTTATTAAACTCTGGAGCGGACAGACGCAATAACACTGTGTTTGCTGAGCGAAGTGTGATATAGGGTAGATGTCCCAATTACTGCCACTTGATTTATTATATGTAATAAAAGCGTAACGTATAAAAATAAATGTACAAAAAATAGTTATTATAATAACGCTTTTATTACATATAATAAATCAAGTGGCAGTAATTGGGACACTGGCAGTAATTGGGACATCTACCCTATATCACACAAAATAAATGTACAAAAAATAGTTATTATAATAGTTATTATAATAACTATTTTTTGTACATTTATTTTTATACGTTACGCTTTTATTACATATAATAAATCAAGTGGCAGTAATTGGGACATCTACCCTAGTGTTTGTCAAGAAATTGAATTATTGAAATTGTGTGCTTTCCCTGTGCTCGTAAATTGAACATGTTCATCGACAATTCAAGGTAACTATTCGTACTGTGTTGTTTTTTTTTTTTTTATCTAATTTACATACGCCAAACAGATTTCCAAACATATCATGAATTGACCATTTTTTCTCATATTTTCAAAAAATGCGTCGGAATGCAAGTTGCCACCTTTTTTGGCTTGCAGGTTGCCACCTCTCTCTTTCCCGCTTGTTTATACTCAAATGTCATTTTTCATGATTATGCGATGTTTACTATTGTCATTGAGTTTGAAGTGAAGTGTTTTTATTGCATTTTAGTCATATTTTCGTTTATTTATTCCATTTTTTGATACATTTATAGTATGGCAGCACGCAGGTCAAGAAAATCTGAACGCGGCATTAAGGATTTTGAAGCGTTGCTCGACGCAATTAAAGCAATCAAAGTCAACAATAAATCAAGGAAGAGCACTGCAAAGGCATACAACATCGATATGCGAAGCTTTACTTGAGTTTTTTTTTTACACTTTCAGCAATTTTTCTAGGGGTGGCCAACCTGCAAGCCAAAATTTCAAGGAGTCAATTTTAGATACTTTCGAGAATTTGCAGAATAATTTTTCTTTTTCGAGAGTTTACATGATTTCTAGCTCAGGATTGTAGCTCTACACTTCCTCTTTCCAACTTATATCATAAATCAACGATACGTTAATTTTATGACGAGTTATGATAAAAAATAGCTAAGGGGTCGCAACCTGCAAGCCTCTCCCCTATAAAAAGTATTGTTCTGAGACAAAATGCATCTTGAAGCGGGCAATTAAAGCTATCCAAGGCACTTTGTCTGAAAATAAAACCTGGTCTACGACAGATGCTAGAGGAATTTGTTTTAAAATCTAGTTTCGGGTACATAACTATTTAGCCAAACCACAATCAAATTTACCTTAGATAATTAAAACCGTGATGTTTACCCAGACAGTTCTCCTACTTGTCAAAGCTAATATTTCGATTCACTTCCATGATTCGTGGCAAATCAGTAGCCGCACCCACAGGCAGGGAGGCAAGGAGAGCCCTGGTGGCTGGCACCCTCCAAAGAAAAAGGAAAAAGGAGATTAACGTAACCACGACTGAAGCAATTTAACAGTCTTGTAAAAAGAAAAAAAAATGGATTTTATTTTTTAAATCAATTTTAATAATCACCCAATGAACTTTATTGAATTTGCATCGAAAATAGTTTTATTCGTCCAACTTGGTTCCTCCCAAGATTAAATCACGAGTGCGCTACTGTGACAAATAAGAAAAGCTCAAGTAGAGTAAAGGTGGGTAAAAGTTCGCAGCGGGTAAGAGTTCGCACCATGCGAATTTCATGGTTTGAGTTGTGGCAGTTGCCAATGGTGATTGGCAGTCAATTGTCAATCAAGGTAGAGTCACTAATGTCGAATTTCGTGGCTGTGTTTCGGTTTGTTATCTTACAATGCGGTAAGCACTGAATTCGTTAGTTCTGATGTAATATTCTCATGTTTGGGAATCAATATTATTCCTATAAATTGATCAGTAAATATTTCAATTAATATGCCGTCTGAAAGAGCTGAAATTCTTCTATTAAAAAGTGCTAATAGAAGTTTTCAATTCTCCTCACAGATAACAGGATTGATTAAACAATGTAAAAGTAGCTGTGGGGGCAAAAGTTCGCACAATGCAGTGGGGCAAGGGTTCGAATGCGAACTTTTGTCCCAAAATAATTTGACGGGTATTATATGTTCATTAAACTTATTTTATTTCTAGAGTTTGCTAAATTAGTAACGAACACCGATTAAACCGACTATAAAAAATAAATTTGAAATTAATTATCAATTACAACATGGAAATAAATTTTGAGTTTCTGATAGTTGAGCCACGCTGATGTCAGCTTTTGATTTTTTTTTATCAATTTTTAATCCGCAATATTTGTCCAAAATACGTTTTTTATTAAGTTTTTGATGAAAAAATATGACTTTATTTTATTGTCTTATTCATTTATTGTTAGAACTTATAAGGGGGCAACCGGCCGAAAACCAATTAGCGAGATGCTTCAGATCGCTCGAGATAAACATAGAAGCAGGACTTTCAAAAAGAAAAATCGCTGCAGAATTGGGAATAACCGAAGCGTTCTTTTACCCCACAACGTGAGAACTTTTACCCCACATAGCGGGTAAAAGTTCGCATTTGACACTTTTTGGAAATATTTATTTTATATAAGTTGTGACAGGTAAATTTACATGAACTCACTGCCTATCGAATAATAAGGGATAGTAGTTATTTCTCACAAAACGATATGGCTATCAGTGTAATATCAAGGATTTTAGAGAAGTCTAAACTTTAAGTGCGCACTCTTGCCCCACATTACTCTATAGTACCAAGTGTTTCCCCCGTGGCATCCGAGATTTCTATTTCTACGCTGCCTTCTAAAGCCACTGCGCTCTCGCTACCTATTTCACTGCAGTGCATTAGACAGAGACCCCCTATTTAAGGGGTAACTTGCCCGTTTTTCAACGCCCTCTTCGGGAATTTATTCAACAAAAACTATAAGTTTATCCTATCTAATACGTTTGAAATAATTACTCAGATTTTTTTTTTACGTTTTTTAACGCCAACCCGTAGATTCGTCAGACGAACCTTGCTGCACACCCGCCGCCAGAAATATTAGCGTGAAAACACTGCAAATACCCATCACGGGGGATCGGTTGCTTTCAGTGTCAGACGCGGCATTGCTCACTTCCTCGAGCCAATATTCGCAGCGTGTAAGCCGTGGAAAGAAAATTCTTGGCCCCTCCGTCCGGGAACAACGGGCTCGGGTGCAGTAATGAAAACTGCCGCGAAGGGATGGCTGGTTGATGCGAAAAGGTAGATGGGCAGCGGCAGGACGGGACCGGGAGCGGGGGAGGTGGGTGTTCGTATCTGTGCGCGTGTGCGAGGGGGCGCTTGAACAGGGGTGCAAGAGTAGCCTGGGTATTGTTTGAAATGCGAACACTTAGTAAAGCGGCAAGTGAAAAGAGGCCAGATGAAACAAGGAAAGATACTTCGGCTCCGGGTACGCATGTATTCCCGGGAGGGGAGAGAGAGAGAGAGAGAGAGAGAGAGAGAGAGAGAGAGAGAAACGAGCAAGAAAAATGCTCGTGCTTCCACCCCCGCGCCGCCTCATTCCCTCGCAGTCGTCGCCAAACGAGTGGCCCCTGCAAAGGTTTTTGCTTTACGCATCGCAATTTTCCTGTCGGAGCTTCCTCCGCTCCCGCCTTTTTACACGCCGCTGAAATGTTGATGGGAGCGCAGCAACGTTATCGCGAAATACCTGTAACTGCGGACGGTATTTTTTTTAAACTCTATAACCGGCTGCGCCTGTATTATTTCATTTGTATGGCGCGCGCAGAATTCAATGGCGATGCCGCTGAATACGAGGCAGGGGAAAACTACCGTTTCTCTATTGAACGAACCTGAGATATTGCATTTAACGTTACCACGTGTGTTGGTGCTGAGATATTATTTTTTTTACAATCTTCTGTTATTAAAGAGTTTTTAGCAAAGCTCAGGAAACAGTTTTGCAAAGCCTGCCGGTCGAGTATTGTTAGAACGTTAATCAGTGCACTGATGCGGAATGAGAAGAAAAAACCACCCCATATGATTCGCCGCTGGGAAAATAGTTTTTGGAGTGCCCTCCAGAAATTTTCCAATCTCACTTCCGAATCCAATACGATTCTGAATGTATCTCTGATAATTTCTATATGAAATCCTACAGCTAATCGAGCATCAGTGAGCAGTTGCTGCGAGAAAGGCAGGTAGCAAATGTTACAAGAAAGTATTTGGAAAGACGGCCCTTAAGGGGACTAGGCAGTCAGATCGCTCGAAAATCAAGTATTTTTTGCGAATTAATTACAAGGAGATGAACACAAATTGTGACTGGTACGTTTGGGTAATGTTTATTAAGGCAGGATACCACCTTTGACTGCGATTTTGGAGGCGTTTTTCATGATTTTTTTTGCATACAAAGAATGCGCAGAAACAAAATCGGTTTTAGTCGTTTATTAATGTAACTTTAATCTGTAATTACACATTTTTTGAAACTGAAAAAGTGAGAAATGATCTCTTGTAGGTGGCGCCAAAATACACTCCTTTGGAGGAACATCGTTAGACGGCGTGTCAAATTCCGCTTTGTACGTGGGTCTTAGAAAAAAAACCAAAGAATGTTCCTATTGGCAACAATAGTTTTTAATGCTGTACGTAGGGATTTTACGAAATTTCGATTTTTAAGAAAACGGCGGCCATTTGAACAAAAAGGTCAATTTTTTTAGGGTAAAAAAGTTTAAAGAAGTTTATAAAATTGCGCACCAAAAGAAAAATAACAACGCTACAGCAAATGTCCTACGTACATCGTTAGATTACACCACGGGGAAGAATTGTGCAAAGTTTCAAGTCAATCGGATGAAAATTATAGGAGTAATCTGACACGCCGATTTGGAAAACATCGTTTCGAGAAAAACGCGTTTAAAGTTTTATATAGATTTATATATCTGTTCCAATCCGGTTTTTACACAAGAAAAAGGTTCCGGTCACCTTTCTAATGAATGAATTTCGATTCTATACACTTGAAAGAGTACTTTGAGAACAAAAAAATTTTCAATTTTTTTTTAAGTGCGAAGGTGGTATCCTGCCTTAATACTATAACCAGTAAAAAAGAAATAATTTGAATATTATATACATATGTATGACAGCGCTACAGTCGTCTGATATGTAGGCGTTTTTTTTTTTTTGGAGCCGCTGTAATTTTGCAGTGATTCTGGTCGTAAGAAATTTAATCGTGAATTATCCTCTGAAATTTATACTTTGCCCTGGTCCCTATTCTGCTCTGAACCTATTGAAAAAGAAAAAATCAAAATTATAAAAATGGTGGCTGCAAAACGGCAAATTTTAAAGAAACGTCACTTTTCGCCAGGGAAAAGAGCCATACTATATTTTTTTTTTTAACAAACCAGGAGTTTTTACAGTCTTATGCGTAGGTCCAGGTCGTAACTAGACATGTTTCATATATGCTGAATTTTTTTCAAATCGACTGATACCACCGTTTTTTCCCAGTCACTGCAAAACGAAGAGGAAATATGATTCCGAGAAAAACGCGCTTAAAGTTTCGAAAGAGGAATTTAGTCTACCTGCGTGCGCGCAGAAACGGTTTATGGCGCGCTCGACCGTTTCGGCGGTAAAATCCTCAATTTTGCGAATTTTAACATAAACTAAACGGCATTTTAATCGGGAAGGGTGGTACTTTTGAAAAATGCAACAACAAAAAATCGAGTTTCTGACTGCCTAGTCCCCTTAACCCTTGCAGAATTATTTTTCCTGTACTTTCCTTGTGTCGCGAAGACAGCTTTCAGTGGTTTTGAGGAAAACTTGCGAAAGCACCTATTCAAATATGTAATAACGTCACTAGTTAATCACTCCAGTACCTATATGTTAAAAATAAATTTAGGCTTGACAATATCAAATTATTAAAAAGGAGTCTGCGAGACGTAAGGGTTAATGCAAACCAATGACCAATTGCTTTCCTTCGATATCGAAACCGAATGAAAAAGAATCACACCTAGCATTGCCAGCAGCGGGCAAACGTCTGATCTTAAATTGTCAGATTTTTCTATATAACGGAGCCAAAATCATGTAATTGCCAACGGAGGAAGTAATCTTAAGCTGAACTAGAAGGAAACGACGTTATGAGTGGTTGGTCGCTTACACGGCCGACATTCGAGGATCCATCCTGAAGGCTCGAGACCGGAGGAAGGGTTGTCAACCCTCCAGGCGAAGCAGCCGACGGGGCGGAAGCCCGCGTTTACGGCTTTCATAATCGCGTACGGCGGATGATGGTCCGTCGCGAGGTATCTTATGGCAGAGTCGAGCATTAGTCGAATAAATTTTTATTCGGCTAAATTCTGATTCGACTAAATTTTCATTCGTACGAACTTGGCCGAAAAATTTAGTCGACTAACAATTTATAACTTCGCATTATTCGGAATTTGTATTCGAGTTCATCGAATAAAAACTTAGTCGACTGAAAATTCATTCGTTAGGGTAAAGAGTACAGTGGTTGGCCACCTGACAATGATTGGCCATATTTTGAGAAATAAATGAATATAAAGAAATACCAATGTTATGCCTTTTTTAATGAACATATTCATATTCCTTGTACTTTCTTGCTTCGGATGTAATCAACATTTCTCCACTCACTATATACTGTGATTATATATAAAAGCAAATAGGATGACTCGGCTTTGAAGCTTGGAAATTACAGCCATTTAATCAAAAAACCATAAGAGTACAGTTAAAAGTTTACGAATAGTTTAATGTATTTATGATATGTATATCTCTCATATTCGGTATATATCGATAAATAAAAGTTGAAACTTTATAAAAGAATTATTTATTTGTTAAAATTATACATATATTATGAAAAATACAGGCGGCCAACAACTGTCATATGAATAATGTTGAATGGCAATAATTGGCCGGGCGGCCGGTGATTGTTTTATAACCTTAGTAACGGTAAAACGGTTATTGGCCCCCTATTCATTAGCGGTACTGAAACGGTCATTTGTAAGAAAGATTCAACATTTATATAATTATAGTATAATTAAATAAAAAGAAGAAGTACAATTAGGTATGTTACATTGTATAGTTATATTTTAAGTTTCCTGTGATTTGAATTTTAA
The DNA here is from genome assembly GCA_963932275.1 of Andrena praecox. Lineage (NCBI taxonomy): Eukaryota > Metazoa > Arthropoda > Insecta > Hymenoptera > Andrenidae > Andrena > Andrena praecox. The sequence goes on from OZ010729.1 coordinate 11,028,554, forward strand.
TTGGTGTATTCAAATTCAATTTGATTATTAAATTTATTTAATTAAATTGGAATTAAAAATGAAATTTGATTGAATTAATTAGATTATTCAAATTTAATTTGATTACAGAATTTATTTAAGTAAATTGAAGTTAAAATTTAAATTGTGCTTTCCTAGTAGATAAATTGTAAAAATTTTGAATTTTTTAGTAGAACTGAATTACCCTACTATAAAATATGCCAAAATACATAAGATATATCCATTTTTTATTGATTAATTTTAATCCCATTTCTATCATCAAATCATATAACATTTTCTTTTAGGTTATATTATGTGTCAAATAGCGGCCAATCACTGTCGAACCGATCGGACAACTACTGTCGTGACCATGCCAATAACTATATTTTTTCGTAGTCAACACATTTTTTGTATATTTTTATAAATTCTTGCTTTTTTTTAAATAAACTCCATTTATTTTTAGATTATTAGGACTTTTTTTTACTTATTTATATTTATTTCCAATGCAAATTTACTAAATTCACACTTATAATTCATTATTTATGTGACACTCTTACTTAAGTGGCCAACCATTGTACTCTTTACCCTAGTCGCGAATAGCTTCAATTTATTCGAAATTTTTATTCGAAGGTTAGTCGAAGAATAATTTAGTCGAATAATGCCCAAGCCTGGTCTAACTTAACTTACCGAGATAACTCAGAAGCTGATAAAAAAAGCGCCTTAATTCCTGTCGGACTCGCCGGCACGTTTGCTCGAACCTCTGAGCCGCCCTCGACTGTATAGTACCTACATCTATGTCGCACAAGGTTCCCTTCTTTTTCAAGCTCGCTCCCCGAGCAGCAGCACTACACGTGCCTGCACGCCGCAACCGAAACGTCGGCGACAGAAAAAGAAACGGTTTCTCCGTAGCTCCCCATTCGCCCAGCGTTTGAACGAAGTTGCGGGGCGCCTCGGAAACACCTCTTCGGCCGTGCTTAAGTTAAATTCACTGTGACACGCGATTCCGCCGTACACGCGCACTCGCGCAGGATTTACATGCCCGCTTAACCGCGAATCGCTGCGCGGCGCGAGGGGCATAGAAGCCAGAAACGCGAGCAATTAAGGGCCAGCGAAGAGACAACGCGACCATTGCCGATTAATACCAGAGGCTCCCTGAAAAACATACACGTGAAAAGCTTGCCGAACGGCAAAGGATGACGCCGCACATGAGAAGCGAGACCACGGCCCGGCCATTTTATTTTCCCATGTGCACGTACGACGCTGCTTTTCTTCCTTTTCCGCCCTCCGGCGCGCGGGGCGCGCGTCGAGGATTGAAGCTTGCTCGCGCAGCCCCACACGCCTCCCTCGCCCGCCGCTACCGCTACCAATTGCTCTATCGACTCCTTGGTACTCAGGACGCGGATGAATTTAAGCATCGATGTCGCTCTTTTCTTGCCTCGGTCTGTGCATCGTGTTCCCAGCTCGCTGCTGGGCCGTTATTTGCGATTGAAGGTGGCAGGGAATTTTAGTATTAAGTCGCAGCGCGAAACTGTGTTCCCGCAGTGTACAGAGCGCGCTTGAAGCACTTGAAAAGGACCAGTTTTCAAAGACCCAGTGCGTCAAAAAGTTTTTATAATTGAGCCGCGTTACTCGCATGGGAGAAGAATTAAATTCAGTGAAGTTTTGATTAGCAGGTTGTTTTTGCTCTTGCATGTTATTTCTTTGACTCGCACAGATATGTATTTTTAGAGAGATTCGCCTGTTTGCAATTTCCTTTTACGAGACCTGTTGGATTTAAAAATTAATACACACCGTTCGATTCATTTATTTTCAACGAAATGACACTAGGGCTGGGACTATTTGTCGAATTTCTCGGTATTCGAATATTTAAGTATTCGAATGCTATTCGAATATCCAAGTATTCGAATACTATTCGAATATCAAAGTATTCGAATACTATTCGAATATCAAAGTATTCGAATACTATTCGAATATTTAAGTATTCGAATATCCAAGTATTCGAATACTATTCGAAATATTTAAGTATTCGAATACTATTCGAATATCCAAGTCTTCTAATACTATTCGAATATCCGAGTATTCGAATACTATTCGAATATCCAAGTATTTGAATACTATTCGAATATTTAAGTATTCCAATACTATTCGAATATTTAAGTATTCGAATATCCAAGTATTCGAATACTATTCGAAATATTTAAGTATTCGAATACTATTCGAATATCCAAGTATTCGAATATTTAAGTATTCGAATATTTAAGTATTCGAATATTTAAGTATTCGAATATCCAAGTATTTGAATACTATTCGAATATCCAAGTATTTGAATACTATTCGAATATCAAAGTATTCGTATACTATTCGAATATTTAAGTATTCGAATATCCAAGTATTCGAATACTATTCGAAATATTTAAGTATTCGAATACTATTCGAATATCCAAGTCTTCTAATACTATTCGAATATCCAAGTATTCGAATACTATTCGAATATTTAAGTATTCGAATATCCAAGTATTTGAATACTATTCGAATATCCAAGTATTTGAATACTATTCGAATATCCAAGTATTTGAATACTATTCGAATATTTAAGTATTCGAATACTATTCGAATATCAAAGTATTCGAATACTATTCGAATATCAAAGTATTCGAATACTATTCGAATATCCAAGTATTCGAATACTATTCGAAATATTTAAGTATTCGAATACTATTCGAATATCCAAGTCTTCTAATACTATTCGAATATTTAAGTATTTATTTGCAAGCATTTCAAAGCGTCGAAGTCCGTCCTCCACGAAATAGAAATTTAGAATTCTTATTTTCCAAAAATTTCTCGGACACCAATGAAAAACGCAAGCTCGATAGCGACGCCTTTCGACCTCGATGTTTTTCTACCTCGCACCTTTCAGGCGCGAGCGAGCACATGTTGGGCGATGCCGTCAATTATGCAGAAAAGTCCCGGGGAAAAAGAGCGAGCGGATTTCCAGGACGCGGTCGCGTAACGAGTATACGCGCGATTCTTAATCCGGCGAGCGGGGCCCGGAAGACCGGCGAATAGCGACGCGCTGGTCGGCGCTTTTCCAGCAAGAACGCCTAGCTTGGTGGGGAAAACAGGGGGAAACCGGGGATAATCGCGAGCTCGAGCCGGCCAGTCGATCGCGAGTGCACGGTTCCGCGATAAAGAGCATGCTGCGCCGCTTTTGGAAGCTTTTTTCCTTCGGCCAGGGTAACGTGTCCGCGTCAGTTGTCAGCTCCGGCCCCTGTGCGTTCTCTCGCTCCCTTAATCCCCAATCAGCGACGGTCTGGCCAGAATGTCGGGCCAGAAAGCGGCCGTTTGCCGAATTAGCGGAACCCGAATCCTCCGGCGAATGCAAATGGTCGAGCAGGTGGTTTCATATTCCAAGGTTGGTTGCCTCAGTCGGGTCGATGGGCGGCGGTGGCTGTACGCAAGGGGTGTCTGGAAGTCTCGCTCATTAGCGGCGACACAGCGACGCCGTGGCTGCTCCCCGCCAGCATCGTCGCTGCCAGCTCTCCGGCTACGCTGATCCTCCACACACAGGCGATATCCTGGTCTCCTTTCGCCGCTACTAATGTCGCTGGGCTCATGTGAAATTTCCTTGCCGCGGTCTGCTCGCTGCCAGGACAGTCGCGCGGTAGCTTCGACGCCGGTGTCTTCGGACAATTAAATTCTCACTGTTGCGGTGCCATCAACCATTTAGCGGCTTAAAGAACAGATTCTGTTTCAGTATAGATTCTAGAATAGTTTCGAGTTAGAGGCCGGGCCTAAGTAGTCTCTTTTGAGGATGTGTTCCCTGGCTCTGAGTAATGATGGCGCATGATCATAGCGCATCACAGTGGTGGCGCGTGGACCGCTCAGCGTCACAGTATCGCGGAACGCGCGTGACTGCTACTGTCTGCGCCGCACGTTTCGCCAAACTCCTTCATTTCTGTATTGTAAACAAATGGTTGTTTCACCAGTTCTGCCGATGGTTTCCGAAGGAAAAATGTCTGCTGCGTCGCGCGGAGCAGTCAGATTTTCTCCTCGACCCTTAGTTTTTGAAATATATAGAAATATATCTACAAAAATTGGTGGTC